>JARYGA010028558.1:0-23838 GCA_030545235.1 Helianthus tuberosus
ATATACCAAACATACATCTACATACGCACATACATTACTACGTCTCTACATACGTACATATACACATACGTATCTTCACATATACATGAATGCATATCTACATACGTACACGCCTTCCTAGAACTCTACAAACGAGCATACACTCATACGTACCTTCATATATACCAAACATACATCTACATACGCACATACATTACTACGTCTCTACATACGTACATATACACATACGTATCTTCACATATACATGAATGCATATCTACATACGTACACGCCTTCCTAGAACTCTACAAACGAGCATACACTCATACGTACCTTCATATATACCAAACATACATCTACATACGCACATACATTACTACGTCTCTACATACGTACATATACACATACGTATCTTCACATATACATGAATGCATATCTACATACGTACACGATCAAGATCTTACATACCTCTTATATATCCATACATTAATTACATGGTACTTAGACTTAGATTTATAGCCCATAAACGTCAAAGGAATGATCAAAATCATGTTTGGGAGGCCCGTCGTGGTCCACGAATGATAAACCGAAGCCTACTATACCCAAATCAACTTAGAAAACATTTTTCAGGTTTTTGAACATGGGGAGGCCGTCGGCGACGGCCCTAGGGTCGTCGGCGACGGCCCTTGCAAATGCCCGTAGCCCAAAATCCCGTAGACAGGCAAATAACCCGTCAGCAAAAAAAACTGACTTTCCCGTGCCCGTCGGCGACGCCCCCATACCCGTCGGCGACCCCCTCTAGAAATTGCATTTTTCTGCAGTTCCGATTCGTCGTCCGTACGCACTAAAACGCGCATAACTTTTGAACCGTTTACCCGTTTAACCTCCCGTTTCTTCCTACATGCTTGTAAATTCACATTCTATCATATGAACTTGAAATCCAACATCCGGTTAAGGAAAATATTCACTTAAAGCTCTCGGCTTTATATACCCGCTTTCACTTATTCGACCCGTTCATGCATTCATCAACATAACTTGATTGTTTGACCTAAATTCCCTATGAACTTTATAATTTCGATGTCGTCTAACATATAAGGTTCCAAGCACGGGTTTCTTACAACATCCCAACCCATTTCCACTTAAATGTTATTTTGACCCGTTAAGGGTATTTACGCATTTTTAAGGACTTTGACTCGCAAAGATCATTCTTTTCGCTTTCATACATGTCCAAAGTAATCATTTAATCTAATGGCTTGTTTCTAAACAACCTTTTAAAGTCATTCGCCCGATATACCTATCAAGGGCATTTTTTCAACTTCGCTCCATCCTTTACAATAAAGGACTTCATTGCATAAGTAACCAATCCTACTACTTAGCTACAATTCTTAATCACACATACCTTGCTCGGACCAAAGCTAGGATCCGTTTAATACTTCATCGATATCATACAATTCATTCCTATTTGACCTCAATTATCATACTTAATTAAGTTGCACATAACCTTACATAAACAACTAAGAAGTGATTACGGAATCACTTACCTTATACGTCCGTGCTCGTATCCGATCTCTTGCCTCCTCTTGGCCCGTTAACACCTCGTGCTTGAGCTCGTCTCGACGTGATTCCTATGCTTCCATTTCATCGAAATCATGCTCTTATTAGCATACTCATTTGTACATGTTAACGGTCATATCATTAGTCATTTCTAACAAACGTAACTCATATAGCCATACCCCTATCCGTTTGCACTCATGTAATTCATCATGTCATCGCATTAAACACACATAAGTCTAACGCGCACCGTATAACTTACTCTAATCTTACAATTATGACAACACGTCTAACCATTCTTCTTATACCCAGTTGACTTTTAGAACTCAACGGTTCATTTAATTTAACTTTCGACTTATCATTATATACCCGTAACATCATAATCGACTATACGGATGACAATATATACATTTTATCATACGATTGGTGTGCGTACAACCTTTTAAGCATAACGTACAACTAGTTCATGTATATCCTTCTAATCTCATACATAATTCATCAATTTCTTCCTTCTAATCAACATGAATCATACATGCATAAACATCAAACATACTAGTATCACATTTCTTTCAATTCCTCTAACAAGAATCCATCCTATCCATCATAATACATCAACAATCATAATTAATAAACATGGATGATCATTCTAGTCATCATTCTTACCAAAACAAATGGGTTTCACCTCTAATCATCAAATTAACCCAAACCATGTATAATCTTGGTTCTATATCATGATACTAACACATACTCATACTCAATTTCATCCCAATTCACAGATTAAAACATAACCCACTTCGTGGAAGATCATCAATCTAGAATTTAAGACATACCTTATGATCCCCTAGCTTGGGTGATCGTTAATTCATGTTCCTTCTTGAATTCGAGCCTCGATTCATCCTTCAAGTGGATGATACATGATGAACTAGGGTTTGGTTCTCTAGAGCCTTCCCCTGATCACGTACAGAACACACACGAAGTGTGTGTGTGTGTGTGTGTGATATTTTCTTTAATAAAACATCTTTCAAGTTATCCCACTTTGGTCCCTCATGTTTGTTACTAAATAAATTGACACACTTTCATCCCTTATTTGTTTCTACCATACTTTTAACTAGGATAAATAACCTAGTTATTTATTTCTTGATGTACCATATTAGAACATTTTAACGAATATAAACATTCGGGTTTTGGGGTGTTACATTTTGCATCCTTTGGGATATCTCCTTCTTGAAGATACTTCACAATTAGAGTCATCCAGGATTCAGGATCATTCTCAGGATATCCATCACCAGGATCCTAGATATATGCTACTTCTTTATCCTAAGATTTGAAATGTTCCATTGCAGGATACAGGATGTGCACTATTGGTATCTGAGTTCCCTCTGGTATCCTGACAGTAGATCCTAAGTTTGCTAGAGCGTCAGCTTCAGCATTCTTTTCTCTTGGTACCTGTTCAAGTATAAAAATTTCGAAATATCCTGCTAATTTTTTAACAATTTCAAGATATTCAGCTAACTTTTCGCCTTTTATTGCATAAAATCCATTGAAATGGTTAGTAATCAACAGGGAATCAACATATACTTGTAAATATCTAATATTCATATTTTTAGCTAATTCTAATCCTGCTATCAAAGCTTCATATTCTGCTTCATTATTAGTGGTAGGAAACTCACATCTAATAGCCTGGGGTAATATGTCCCACTGTGGCGATTTTAGTAGTATACCCAAACCTACACCTCTTACATTAGATGCACCATCAGTATATAGTGTCCAAGATTCTAAGTTTTCTCCTAGCTGTTGCACTTCTAGGTCTACTTTGTTTTGAATATCACTACTGAAATCAGCCACAAAGTCAGCTAAAGCCTGAGACTTTATGGCATTTCTAGGTTCATATACTAGATCATAAGCACTTAATTTTACTAACCACTTAGCCATCCTACCTGACATCTCGGGTTTCCTAAGCACATTTTTAACAGGATAGTTGGTTTTAACATGAATCCTATGTGTTTCAAAATAATGTCTAAGTTTCGTTGATGCCATAACTAGGGCTAATATCATTTTCTCTAAGTGGGAATACCTAGTTTCAGCATCTAATAAACTTTTACTAACATAATAAACAGGATACTGCTGACCTTCGTGATCCTTAACCAAAACAGCACTTACTGCATTCCCTGATACTGCAAGATACAGGGATAATGGTTCACCATCCTCGGGCTTCATCATCAGAGGTGCGGTTGAAAGATATGGCTTTAATTCCTGTAAGGCTGCTTCATGCTTTTCTCCCCACTCAAACCTCTTATTCTTCTTCAGGATATCGTAGAATTCCTTGCACTTTTCCGAGGATCTTGAAATAAATCTGTTCAATGCTGCTACTCGGCCTGTTAACCGTTGAACATCCTTCATATTTGAAGGAGATTTGATATCCAAGATAGCTTTAATCTGCTCCGGGCTTGCCTCTATCCCTCTTTTAGTTACCATATGTCCTAGAAACTTTCCTGCCCCCACTCCGAAATGGCACTTAGCAGGATTTAGCTTCATGTTATACGGATCCAGGATATCAAATGTTGCCTTAATATCCTGGAGGTGATCCTCAGCCTTTTTAGATTTCACTACCATGTCGTCGATGTACACCTCCATGGTGTCCCCCAGTTTTTCTTTAAACATCATGTTCACCAATCTCTGGTGTTATGGGTGAAATTCTGAGCCCATATCCTGACAATATATCTTGATTTAATGTTAGCTGTTTATGATCAGGATACCGGACCAGTATATTGGTAACATCCTGGGGCAGTATCGATCAGGATATCAGACCAGGATATTGGTAACATCCTGACGCAGTATCCTGGCAGTTACTAACGATTTTCTTTTGTAGCAAGGTACCAACGTTAAAAGACTTGATCTACCTGAAGATTCGCTCAAGGTGGTTGAAAAATGGACGTTGATGGTGGAAGAATGGGTCTTGTAACGGTCAGAAAGGCATATTCCGCGAGAATATCGGATGTTGGTTAATGTTGTTGACATTGTAACGGTTATATGAGCTGAAGACCCGGTTTTGTAGTCAATAAGCACGTGGAAAACAAGTAGAAAGAGTCCCCCAACGTTCAGAATGGAATATTCCCAGCATCCCGGAATAATAGGAGAGTTAGTTTGTTACTTGTAACTATAAATAGGAGGCCAGATCAATAGGAACACACACTTGACTCTCCACTCTCGAACTCACACTTCTTTTTTCTTTCTATCACGCACAAACACTTAACACTTGTAATCGTTGTACCACTTAGCATTGATCTGCGCCATATCCTGCACTGTATCCTGATATTTGAAGCAATAGAAGAACAAGGCAGCTGCGATTGTCAGCTCCCGAGGTTTTATGCCGGCGATCTAGATTGATCAAGGGCTTTCCTCGTACATCACGTGTCACCCTTTACATTTTTGCTCATTGTTTGATCACAGATACAGCTCTATATCCTGAGCCGTATCCTGAAACTGTTTTTGCAAGTAATTTGATTAACATATTTTTGACACTCGTTTCTAGCACACTACCTCACTTAACTAATTTGATCACTTAATTGCTTCGGTAATTTTTGACCAAAACAATTTGGCGCCCACCGTGGGGCAAGTGGTGCTACTTTTACTAAAAATCTTTGTAAAATCGTTAATCGGTTTTCTATTTTCAAAACTTTTTACCACATTGTTTACAATGGCCTCAAGATCAAACATGAGCTCCTCCACCGTGTCTGCTACAACCTCTACAACAATTGGTTCGATGCTTCCACCACCTCCTCCGAGAACGCAATCCTCTTCACAAGGAACCGAAATTCATGTGGCTCGGGATGTTATTCCCGCTCAGAATATTCAGGGATTTGCTCCTATTTTGGCCTCTAATGAAGAAATTCTAACTTTATTTGGTAGTGTACAGGAACAAATGAGGCAGCAGCAGGAGACCAACCGAATGCTGATAAGAGAGATACAACTCTTGAAATCCAGCTCAAGCAGGCCCGCTGAGGATACTGTCACTCCCTTGCAGCCAAGAGCTTTAAACTTCAATTCTGCAGTTTATGCTGAGGATAACAGGGGGAATATTGTGCCTAGCCATTCTCGGAGTCATATTCCTGAGATACCCTCTTCGACCAGGATGTCGACTGTGAGGGATCCAGGATATGCTCCAGGATATGCCCCAGGATATAGCCAGAATCACCAACCTGGTAACTTGTCTGTTAACACCAGTATCCATGTTACTAATAATCTTGGATCATTGCAGGATGCAGGTGTGACATCAGTGATAACCAGAGAGCTTCAAAAGTTGAAGGATATGATATCAAGTGTGCCTGGGATAGTGCAGCCTATACCGGAAGTATCCCGGGATAGTCACAACATATCCCACTTTGCTAACCCCATTTGTGATGCAGAAATCCCAAAGAGATTCCAGACTCCTAACATGAAGCTGTATGATGGGACGACGGATCCTGAGGAGCATATTGCCCGGTATAGGGAGAGGATGGAGATTAACCCTATCCCGCCAGAACTTAAGGAAGCATGCTTGTGCAAGGGCTTCGGCTCTACTCTAACAGGATCAGCCTTGAAATGGCTTCTAAACGTTCCACCTTATTCAATTACATCATTTGCTCATTTAGTTAATTTGTTTAATAGTCAGTTTTCTTGTAGTAGAAGCTTTGAAAAACTAACAAGTGACCTCTACAGGATAACACAGGGGCCTCAAGAATCCCTAAGGGATTATGTGAACAAATTCAGCAGGGAATCCTTGGATATCCCACACCTTGATGTTGCTACAGCATTCCAAGCATTCAAGATGGGACTACCAAAGGATTCCCAGTTTTATCAGGATCTTGTGATGAATCCTTGCACGAACTTGGACGAAGCTCGAAATAGGGCCTTGAGATATATCAGGCTGGAAGATGATACGAAAATGCAAGAGAGGATGAATGCATCCTCAACATATGAACCAACTAACAGGAAGTCAGAATCCTCATACAAAACATATCATTCTAAGCCATATGACAGGAATGATAGCAAAAAAGTGAACGCTGTTGAAAATGAGGATCCTGAGGAGTATCCTGAATTGTCAGAATATTGTTTTTCTGTTAATATTCCTGAACTAATGTATGCTATGCAGGGTTTGGGAGATAAAGCCAGGTGACCTCGGAAGAATCAATAAAAAAGCTGATTGGAAGGACAAGTCCAAATGGTGTGCCTTCCATGAGGATTTCGGACATGTTACTAAGGATTGCATTGCCCTGAGGAAAGAAATAAGCTACCTACTAGGCAAAGGATATCTAAAGGATCTTCTGGGCAGAAAGAAGGATAAGGGTCAGGATATTGAGAAGGATCCTGAACGAGCAGCATCACCTCCCGCCGACGCCAAGATAATTAACTTTATCTCAGGAGGGTCCGATATCTGCGAAACTTCTTATTCTGCAGCCAAAAGACATGCAAAGGAGGCTAAGGCTGAAAGGGGGAATAAGCCAACCAGGATATCGACCCTCACGACTGATAAAATGATCACGTTCGATAGTGATGACAAGGATACTGTCCAGGATCCTCATCATGATGCTCTGGTAATAACTTTATACGTTGCTAACCATTTTATACGCAGGATATTGGTGGACAATGGCAGCTCGGTCAACATCATCCAATTGGAAACCTTGGAGAGAATGAACATCCCCGAGATGGAGATTACCTCAAAGTCCACTGTGCTTATAGGGTTTAGTGGAGAAGCAAAGAATACTGTTGGGGAGATAAAACTGCCCGTATATGTTGAAGGGGTCAATTCGATACAGCGCTTCTGTGTGATGGACTCCTTATCCTACTATAATATCATATTGGGCAGGCCATGGATCCATGATATGAAAGCTGTACCGTCAACTTATCATCAGCGTATCATGATCCCTACTCCTTGGGGGTTTGTTAAGGTGGAAAGTGATCAACAGGAGGCAAAGGAATGTTACTCATCCTCGATGAAATCCTCAACCAAGCCTAATGCAGCATAGCAATTAAAGATGCAGGCCCAGGATATCGTGGAGGCTTCAGAGCAGGATGTAAAGAAAATTATCCTAGATCAGGATAATCCAGATATCTCGGTGCTCGTAGGAGCCAATATCCCTCAGGATATTGAAAATCAGTTAACTAACTTTTTGAAATGCAGGATGTCAACATTCGCATGGAAGCATGAGGATATGACAGGTATTTCTAAGGATATTATAACTCACAAGCTTGGAATTGATAGGTCTTTCAAGCCTATCTGGCAAAAGAGAAGGAAGTTTGCTCCAGAACGAAACGTAATTAATCAAGAAGAGGTTGAAAGACTATTGAAGTCCAAGATGTTCAGGGAAGTCAAATTTCCCAAGTGGCTAGCAAATGTGGTCGTGATTCAAAAGAAGAATGGGAAATGGAGAGTTTGTGTAGATTACACAGACTTGAACAAAGAATGTCCTAAAGAACCATTCCCTCTGCCTCATATAGACTCGATGGTGGATGCCACTGCTGGTCATGAGATGTTAACCTTCATGGATGCATCCTCAGGATTCCAGCAGGTCCAAATGGAACCTTCAGACCAGGAGGATACTGCTTTCATGACACCAACAGGTATTTATTGTTATACAGCTATGCCTTTTGGTTTGAAAAATGCAGGTGCAACATACCAAAGATTGGTAAACATGATGTTCAAAGACAAACTGGGGGACACCATGGAGGTATATATCGACGATATGGTGGTGAAATCTAAAAAGGCTGAGGATCACCTCCAGGATATCAAGGGAGCATTTGATATCCTGGATCGATACAACATGAAGCTGAATCCTGCTAAATGCCATTTCGGAGTGGGGGCAGGAAAGTTTCTTGGATATATGGTGACAAAAAGGGGGATAGAAGCAAGCCCAGAGCAGATCAAAGCTATCATGGATATAAAATCACCCTCAAATATGAAGGACGTACAAAGATTAACAGGCCGAGTAGCAGCTTTAAACAGGTTTATCTCGAGATCCTCAGAGAAATGCAAAGATTTTTATGATATCCTGAAGAAGAACAAAAAATTCGAATGGGGTGAGAAGCGTGAAGCGGCCCTACAGGATTTGAAGCGATATCTCTCAACCGCACCTCTATTGATGAAGCCTGAAAATGGTGAACCACTATCCCTATACCTCGCTGTATCAGGGAATGCTGTAAGTGCCGTTCTTATAAAAGACCATGAAGGTCAGCAATATCCTGTTTATTATGTTAGTAAAAGTTTGTTAGATGCTGAAACTAGGTATTCTCATCTAGAAAAATTGATATTAGCTCTAGTCATGTGATGTGTGTAAAATGCAACATATAAATTACATCAAATGAGGCCTAAAACTAACCCTTTTTTAGTACTAATATTGGAAAAAGAGTGTTTTTGTCTTCCTTTTGTATTTTCAGGATTAAATGAGCTCAAAAACGCAAAAGAAGCAAAAAGACAGCTAAATCCAACATAAATACATGAAAAGGAACATTAGTGGACTGCCCGAACCCTCAACGGCACCTTCCAAAGCAAAAAGGAGAAAACAGAAGGCTGAACACGCCCCGTGCTCAGCCAGCACGGGGCCGTGCCCAAGAAGCAGCAGAAAAGACAAACCTATAGAAGCTTCTATTGCCCACCACGGGCCGTGCCCAGCGGACACGGGGGCGTGTCGAAAGTACAGCAGGCGCATTTATTGTAATTGCGAATTACAATTAATGAGGAGAGAGAGTGTCAGACGGGCACGGGGCCGTGTCCAGCGGACACGGGGCCGTGTCCAGCTCTCTGTTCAGCCTATAAATAGGAGTGCTTGGATTCATTTCATCTCATCCCTTGGCACACCACCTCTCTCACACTTCATCCACCACCCACCACCATCACAACACCATCATCCACCACCATCATCCATTGTCCATCGTAGAGTGTGTGAGTCGTCTCGGGATCCAAGATTGATCGTAAGAGTTCTTGACAATCAAGGCCATGTTTGCCTAAGTCTCTTACATCACTTGGTGAAGACAAAGCGTCTAGTATAATACTTTTTATTTCTACTCTTTTGCACTTTTTATTTGGTTTTGTATTAATGACTTTAATAACTAGTTACTTATGTTGAAGGTGATCTTTCCTTATCGTTTGTCCGTGGTGTCTTGGCATTATTTTACTGTCTATATAAAATAAAGGATTTTCACCATTCATATCTCCACGGTCTATATGGAGGTATGTTGGCTACCTGGTAGGGGGTTAAGGGAACGGTTTGGTAAAGGTCTTGCCATTGTTCAGCGTTTAGAGGTCCTGCAATGGACCTGGGTCAAATTTAGTAGGACCTCCTTCAATACTTCACGGTATTGGATGGCGGGGGTCCAAACTCTTTGATCCCCTCATAAGTTAACTACTATTAATATTATAACCCGGCTATTTAGGACTGTATCCCTGCTGACTCAGACTACTTAGTCGAGGGTAACGTCACCGCCAAAAGCGGGGCCTACCACAATACTGCATTAATAACTTAATTCATTATCTTCCAATAATCCACCCTTTTAGGATTGTATCCCTGCTGACTCAAACTACTGGGGTGAGGGTAACGTCACCTTCAAAAGAGGGGCCTACTACAATAACTAAGATAATCTCTTAATTATGTGCAAAAGTGCGGAAATAATCAAAGGTTATACTAGATACGAGTCGGAACCAAGTGATTCATCTTGTCTATCTGTTTTTTTTTCTTTTATTTTTATTTTCAGCATTTTAGTTAGTTTTTATTTTTTCTAGTTTAAAACATTTTTTTTCCTAAACTTTTGTTTTGGTTAGACGTTGAGGATAAACCGGTACTAAAAGCTCTTGTGTCCTTGGACGACCTCGGTATCTTACCAACGCTATACTACACTCAACGATGGGTGCACTTGCCCATATGTGTGTTTAGTGTTAGTGAAATATCGTGTTTTATAAATTTAAAACTTGGCTAAAATAAGTGTTAAAAAGGGCTTAAAATATACACCTAATATATATAACACTTCACACGCATCAAGTTTTTGGCGCCGTTGCCGGGGACACAAGGATTTTAAGAAAGTTAGGAATCAACGGCCTAATCACCTTTTATTTTTCTTTTTATTTTTAGGATTTTCTTAGTTTTTCAGCTTCTGCAGAGCTCAGCACGGGCCGTGCCCGCTGAACACGCCCCCGTGCTCAATCATTGGAACTGGCAATCCTGTTTTACATCAGACAGTAAGCTGAACACGGGGTCGTGTCCACTCAACACGCCCCCGTGCCCAAGTTTCAGTTACTGAAAACAGAACCGTTAGATCCCGACGGTTGGTAATTTCTGACATAAACATGAGTGATAGTAATTATTTTTACTTTCGGCACTCTTATGGTAAGTGGTGTCAATTGTGTGGTGGCGAACATGAAGAAGTAAAATGCTACTTCCTAAATTATAGGCCCCACTACATGGACCCACCATCTTCTCACGACCTTAAGAGGGGCGAAAGTAAAAATAAGCACTATTTCTCCCTCGAATGCGCCCAGCCAGATATTCTAGGGGAAATGCTCCTTAGCGAGTTATTTCAACTAGAAGAACTAATTCTAAAATGGATAGAAGAGCTTGGGAAGGATTTTATTGATCCACCCCAAGACAATACCCATGAAGAAATGTTGGGACCGCATTCCGACAACCTCGTTGCTCCCGAAAATGCCTTCGTACCTAGCAAAGACTTGGACGATAGTCGTCCCTGTGTCGATTGTGCCGTGAAGGACTCTCCATCGACCTCGTTCGGTGCATACATAGACCTGAGCGATTCGGAATACACCTTCTTTAACAAGAGCCCGGAAAAGGGTTGGACTTGTCCACCTAGAATAAAAATAGGAATTACCCTCACCGACAACCTCTTGCGTTCTCGCCTTAGTCTAGGACAATTAAGGTATATTAGGCACTTTGGGGTTGTTCCAACCAGTCAGGAGCCACCCGATACTAACAAGTTCCTTAAAAAACTAGACAACTTCATAAAACAGTCCCTAGACACGGGGCCGTGCCCAGCCAACACGCCCCCGTGTCCATCGAAAGATTCCATTCTGATCAGTACGTCAGAATACGGACAAACTGTGTCAGAACTTCACCTGCACACGGGGCCGTGTCCACTGAACACGGGGCCGTGTCCAGGTTGCTGTCGTTTTCTATAAATGCAGCCAAGAATTCTGCACATTTGGACCAACTTGGGGCAGAGATTTACAGGAATCTTCTCTCAAACTATCCTAGGTAAGTCTAAAAGAAGGTTCCAACAACCCATCTTGTCCTTTCCTCTTTTAGCTATTTCCTTCTTCTTCATCTTTCTCCAAGAGCTACCATTGAAAGTTTGGAATTCCTCCAACTCTATGGTAGGGATAAATGAGTTTTGTTCAAAGAATCTTGGTAAAAACATGTTATGAAACATTGTTTTAAGTTATTAGTAGCCAAAAAGGTCCCACAATATTCAGAAAATAACTTAAAAATCCAAGTTTCCTTGTTCCAAAAACTCTGCAGAAAGATGAACACGGGGCCGTGCTCAGTGAGCACGGGGCCGTGTCCGGATACTGTTTCATTAAATAAGCTATTTTTAGTTTATTTTTCGTAGGATGACGAGTGAAAACAGCGAAACATCTCCTATGCATTCACCAAACAGCCGTAGAGGAAGAAGACCCTCCATTGAAGCTACACTTGTACACTATGTGATAGCATTAAGGGAGGCTCTCAACGAAATGACTTCAGTAGAGGAGGTCCTAATCGACCGTATTAACGATCTAACGATGGGACTTGAAAGCAGCTTCCAAGAAATTAACCTCTTGCACCAGAGGTTAAATATTCTTGTAGCACCTCCAATGGAACCAGTCCTTCCTCAGCAGGATTGGAACCTGGTACTCGGAATCAACAACCCTACCGGGTGGGAAGACTTTCAGGCGGAACCTCCCATGGAACACCAACAAGAGATCCCGGTGGAAGTTGAAACTCCTCAAACTAATGCCAATGAGCCTTCTTTTCTCCTTCCAAGAGAGATAGAAGAATGGCTCGCCGACATTTGAGGAGAACCGCACTCGGAAGAAGGAGTTCGTGAAGGCCTTGTTTAACCAAGATTGATTATTTCTTGGAAATTTTGCTAAATTAAAATAAAATAAAGGCTAGGACTCCATGGTTTGTTATTTCTTTGTTTTATCTAGTTTAATTTAGGATTATGTAAGTTCTCTCTATGATGAAATGAAATGATGGTTTTAAGGTTTGGATGGTTTAAAATGAATAAAACACACTCATGGTGGTAAAGGATGAAAAGAGGAACGAGAAAAATGATCCCATGCACAGGAACGAGGCAACCCGACAATTTTCTCCATTTCAGAAGGTTCAACACGGGCCGTGCCCAACCAACACGGCCCCGTGTCGAACCACCTGCAGAAAACGCCCAGTACAGGTACCTGGACACGGGCCGTGTTCACCCAACACGCCCCCGTGTCCAGACTTCTGTTTCTCTTATTTCAATTTTGTTACTGGCACTTGAACACGGGGCCGTGCCCGGATAACACGGGGCCGTGTTCAGTGCCCAGTAACACAAATTTTTGCTTTTTAAACACTATTTTACACATCTAATCAAACTAAAAATTTATTTTTGGGACACATTGAGGACAATGTGTAATTTAAGTGTGGGGGGATGCTAAAACCTTGAATTTTGCAAGTCCTAAATACAAGCCTTACACAAAACTCTATTGGAACCGCTAATCACCCCAAATTTTTTTTCAAAAATTTCATTTTTTTTTCTTGTCTAGGTTTAACTCGGGAAATTCAAGTTCTCAAAAAGGTTATATTTTTACAAATTTACAACCGATAGCGTAGTGATAAAAAGAACCAACATAAGAAAATTATGAAAAGGCATGACAAACTTATTTAAAATTTGATTATATATACTTGATCACATAAAAACTCATTCCCACAAAAGTGAGTTTTGAGCCTTTATTGAGCACACAATTTCATATCATTTTACTAAATGCTCATTTTTCGTTTCTTGTGTGAATAGCCGCTTGGTTCTTACGACTCTAGAACTTGCCATGACAATGCATTCCCGGTCCTTATCAACTTAAACCCGAGTAAGTACATGATGGAGGCATTAGGACTAACCCTTTTTCATTTCTACACCATTATTTTTCTTTTTCTTTTACCACCTACCCAAAAAAAAAATCCCCCTAGTTAGCCCCTTTGAGCCTAAACCTTTTCGTTTCATCACCCAAAACAAAAACCCTTTCACCCACCAAAACCTTTTTCATTTTTAACCCTTTATTTTAGTAACAAGTTCGGTTCTTCGTGAAAAAAAAAAAAATTTAATGAAGCAAAAAGAGAATAAATAAACAAAGTAATCAAAAATAACTTTGTTTGAATAAAAGCTTCATTAAAAATAAAAAGTTGCAAGAATACGAAAACCGACACTTGTTACGCTTTTAGCCTTTTTACTAACCACTAACCCAACCACCTACCTTTAACCCTAGCCAACCCTTAACCCACAAAGTCCTCTTGATATCTACAAAGGTATAAAAGTTAAAAAGGAGGAGGATTGATTTCTTGGCAAGCCTATGGTAGGAATAAGTTCCGTGCCGCCCTCGAGTGATTCACTAAAAAAATACACCTTCGGCCGAGTGTGAGTGATTTCCCCGTGAGGTATGTGAACTTGTATATAAATAGAATTTTAAAAAGGCATGTTATGCCCAAATAAGTAATCTCTTTTATGAACAGTTCTAAATAAATCATTACGAATAGGAGTGTAAATAAATAAAAATAAAACCCAAAAAGATCTTGGAAATCCCGACACTCTACGACAAGCCCAAAACCTTCTCTTCTACCTATTCCATTTGAGAGTGTAAGCCACATATTAAAGAGTTTTGCTTGAGGACAAGCAAAAGTTCAAGTGTGGGGGTATTTGATGTGTGTAAAATGCAACATATAAATTACATCAAATGAGGCCTAAAACTAACCCTTTTTTAGTACTAATATTGGAAAAAGAGTGTTTTTGTCTTCCTTTTGTATTTTCAGGATTAAATGAGCTCAAAAACGCAAAAGAAGCAAAAAGACAGCTAAATCCAACATAAATACATGAAAAGGAACATTAGTGGACTGCCCGAACCCTCAACGGCACCTTCCAAAGCAAAAAGGAGAAAACAGAAGGCTGAACACGCCCCGTGCTCAGCCAGCACGGGGCCGTGCCCAAGAAGCAGCAGAAAAGACAAACCTATAGAAGCTTCTATTGCCCACCACGGGCCGTGCCCAGCGGACACGGGGGCGTGTCGAAAGTACAGCAGGCGCATTTATTGTAATTGCGAATTACAATTAATGAGGAGAGAGAGTGTCAGACGGGCACGGGGCCGTGTCCAGCGGACACGGGGCCGTGTCCAGCTCTCTGTTCAGCCTATAAATAGGAGTGCTTGGATTCATTTCATCTCATCCCTTGGCACACCACCTCTCTCACACTTCATCCACCACCCACCACCATCACAACACCATCATCCACCACCATCATCCATTGTCCATCGTAGAGTGTGTGAGTCGTCTCGGGATCCAAGATTGATCGTAAGAGTTCTTGACAATCAAGGCCATGTTTGCCTAAGTCTCTTACATCACTTGGTGAAGACAAAGTGTCTAGTATAATACTTTTTATTTCTACTCTTTTGCACTTTTTATTTGGTTTTGTATTAATGACTTTAATAACTAGTTACTTATGTTGAAGGTGATCTTTCCTTATCGTTTGTCCGTGGTGTCTTGGCATTATTTTACTGTCTATATAAAATAAAGGATTTTCACCATTCATATCTCCACGGTCTATATGGAGGTATGTTGGCTACCTGGTAGGGGGTTAAGGGAACGGTTTGGTAAAGGTCTTGCCATTGTTCAGCGTTTAGAGGTCCTGCAATGGACCTGGGTCAAATTTAGTAGGACCTCCTTCAATACTTCACGGTATTGGATGGCGGGGGTCCAAACTCTTTGATCCCCTCATAAGTTAACTACTATTAATATTATAACCCGGCTATTTAGGACTGTATCCCTGCTGACTCAGACTACTTAGTCGAGGGTAACGTCACCGCCAAAAGCGGGGCCTACCACAATACTGCATTAATAACTTAATTCATTATCTTCCAATAATCCACCCTTTTAGGATTGTATCCCTGCTGACTCAAACTACTGGGGTGAGGGTAACGTCACCTTCAAAAGAGGGGCCTACTACAATAACTAAGATAATCTCTTAATTATGTGCAAAAGTGCGGAAATAATCAAAGGTTATACTAGATACGAGTCGGAACCAAGTGATTCATCTTGTCTATCTGTTTTTTTTCTTTTATTTTTATTTTCAGCATTTTAGTTAGTTTTTATTTTTTCTAGTTTAAAACATTTTTTTCCTAAACTTTTGTTTTGGTTAGACGTTGAGGATAAACCGGTACTAAAAGCTCTTGTGTCCTTGGATGACCTCGGTATCTTACCAACGCTATACTACACTCAACGATGGGTGCACTTGCCCATATGTGTGTTTAGTGTTAGTGAAATATCGTGTTTTATAAATTTAAAACTTGGCTAAAATAAGTGTTAAAAAGGGCTTAAAATATACACCTAATATATATAACACTTCACACGCATCATCATGGCATCAACAAAGCTTAGACATTATTTTGAGACACATAGGATCCATGTTAAAACGAATTATCCTGTGAAAAATGTGCTTAGGAAACCAGAGATGTCAGGCAGGATGGCCAAATGGTCAGTAAAGTTAAGTGCTTATGATTTAGTATATGAACCTAGAAATGCTATAAAGTCTCAGGCTCTAGCAGACTTTGTGGCTGATTTCAGTAGTGATATTCAAAATGAAGTAGACCTAGAAGTTCAACAACTAGGAGAAACTTCAGTATCCTGGACATTATATACTAATGGTGCATCTAATGTTAGAGGTGTAGGATTGGGTATACTACTAAAATCGCCACAGGGGGACATATTACCCCAGGCTATTAGGTGTGAATTTCCTGCTACTAATAATGAGGCAGAATATGAAGCTTTAATTGCAGGATTAGAATTGGCTAAGAGTATGAGTATCAAGAATTTGCGAATATATGTTGACTCCTTGTTAATTACTAACCATTTTAATGGATCCTATGCAGTCAAGGGTGAGAAATTAATCGAATACCTCGATATTCTCGAAAAATTAGCAGGATATTTTGATGTTTTTACATTTGAACAGGTACCAAGGGAGGATAATGCTGAAGCAGATGCCTTAGCAAATCTGGGATCATCGATCAGGATACCAGAAGGAACCCAAATACCAATATTACATGTCTTATATCATGCAACGAATCCTCAGGATAAAGAAGTAGCGGGTATTCAGGATCCTGGAGCAGAGCATCCTGAAGAGGATCCTAAATCCTGGACGGCTCCAATCATGAGATATCTCAAAGAAGGACACATCCCTGGAAATGAAAATCCTAAGGCATTTAGGATGAAGCATATCAGCAGAGAATATCCAGGGCATATAACAAGAATATTAGGACCAGAAGATTTAAGGTTGGAGATTGGGTGCTAAGAAAGGCTTTTCAGAATACTACTAATCCTGCCGATGGAAAGTTGGCTCCAAAATGGGAAGGACCCTATGAAATTGAGTCAGAATCTGGGAAAGGAACATACCGACTCAAGAATATGGAGGGGGATATGCTACCGAGATCTTGGAATGCTATACACCTTAAGCTCTATTTCAAGTGAGTTTAGAATTTAATTTCTAACTCAGGATGGTATGAATTCTACCTTTTTTAAATATGTTTGGTTTAATTTTTTCTTTGTAACCCAATACTGACTTAAGCATCGGAGGGGTGTTAGTCAAGCTAACACCCACCTTAGTTTACTGTTGTTTTGCAGTATATGCTTCAGGATATAGCTCCAGGATACACACTCTGGATACTTCGAAAGATTAGAGGATTGGCCCCCTCTCTCACGTTTAAGGGATCCTGATCCCTTCACAGGTTTAAAGGTATTCACCTTTCTCCCGAATTGGGTTTAAACACCCCGCCTGGAGCGCAAGTTATCCAGGGATAGTTCAAGGTGGCGGGACCAGTTCATGTAAAAGTGGCTGACAATTTCGTTACTGTTGGCTATACCCTGGATCCTTAAGGTATATGAGGATTGATCACCCTCTCTCACGAAAGGGTATTTTCATACTCTCTAAGGTTTAAAGGTTATCACCTTTCTAAGTCTTGGAGTTTATACACTCCCGCCTGTAGCGCATGAAAATTTGGGATTTTCCCCAGGTTTAAAGGTTTTCACCTTTCTAAGTTTTGGGGTTTCCACACCCTCGCCTGTAGCGCACGAAACGTGGGTAAAATCCCCAGTAAAACTCAAAGACTTAAAGGTTTTCACCTTTTCAAGTCTTGAGGTTCTTATACTCCGGCTTAAATGCCTGGAAAATGGGTTTAGTCTCAATAAAATACAAAGTTTTTGGATAATCCCAAAGTATATTTTCAAAAAGCATAATCATTTACAAGTCTACATAAATTTTTGAAAAAAGATTGCTAAGTTTAAACAACTGGTTGAAGAATTGCTAAAGGATCATATCCTGGTACAACATACTGGTCCTGCACAGACAGGGGACATCCGTGATAGAACATGACGTATGCTGATACTATATCCTACTGGGGACATTTATGCTGGAGTAAGAAGGAAACATATGCCAACACTATATCCCAGTAAGGCATTGTGAGGAACTCAAAGGATCAAGTTTGGGCATGATTCGCCAAGTATCCTGGACTGGGGACACCTTCGTTGGAAAAGTTGCAAAAGGATTGAAGTTTGAGAATAGGGTTACACTCTATTCCTGGTATGATCTTTCCTTTGTAAACGATATTTAAATAACTTGATTTTTTGAAACTATGTTTGACCAAAGCTTAAGCATCCTGATTAGGATATATTCTCGGGATATATTCTCAAAATGTATTTTCAAAATATATTTCAGGATATTTGATTGGAATATTTGGGACATGATGCTTGGATTAAAAACTGAAACTGTGTTCTAGTCAAATAAGTGTTCTCAAAACCAACTTTGTAAAATAAAAATGAACTGTCCTCTTTCTCTGAAAACTTTATCTGAATTGTTTGAGTTATAAAAACCCTATTTGACGGAAGTCTTAATAGGATATTTGCGAGTATACTTATCAAGAGATTTTCATAAAAAGTAATAATTGCACTAAGTTTGGAACATTGGAATTCAGACTAAGCAATGCATAACACATAACAACATGTAAGGCTAAAAGGCTAGTTTATTATTAATTGGTTTCATCTCAAAAAGAGACCCACCCACCAAGAACACAATTAAGTTTTTAAAGCATATTTACATAAACAGTTGAAGGCTTCGTCCTAAAAACACGAGAACCCATTCGCCTTCAACTGTTATATTGTTCAAAATAAACCATACTGATTGATGACCAAAGGCTTCATCCTGAAACTCAGGGCCCATCCACCTTTGGCCATCATATTGTCTTAAGTGCAGGAAATATAAATTGTTCTAAGTACAGGACGACCAGATGATTCAAACCCTACAAAGCAAAATACAGGTATCATTAAAGACAAACTAACCAGGATACAGGTTCAGTATATGTGTACGGGATACAGGATTTGGATATTTACCTTATTAAGGAAGGAGTTCATGGGCTCGATGGATTCCATGAAGCCAAGGTCATGATAGCAGAAACATTCAGCAGCAACAGCGAAGGGTTTAGAGCTGGTGCCAACAGATGGTTCCTTTTTTACCAAGACAGACTTGGGGTAACTGTCAAGCTCCTCAAGATCGAAGACAACAGGGACCTTAGCAGAGTCTACAAAAAAGGGAGTAGTTTCAATCTTATCATATTATGTGCTGACTAACCAAACATATGCAGGAATGTTCAAAACAGATATCCTTACCAGACGTATTGGAATGACTGAAAAATATATCTGTTGGAATTAGGATATCCAACAGTTATATTTTTGGGGACAATTGTTATGGGTGAAATTCTGAGCCCATATCCTGACAATATATCTTGATTTAATGTTAGCTGTTTATGATCAGAATACCGGACCAGGATATTGGTAACATCCTGGGGCAGTATCGATCAGGATATCAGACCAGGATATTGGTAACATCCTGACGCAGTATCCTGGCAGTTACTAACGATTTTCTTTTGTAGCAAGGTACCAACGTTAAAAGACTTGATCTACCTGAAGATTCGCTCAAGGTGGTTGAAAAATGGACGTTGATGGTGGAAGAATGGGTCTTGTAACGGTCAGAAAGGCATATTCCGCGAGAATATCGGATGTTGGTTAATGTTGTTGACATTGTAACGGTTATATGAGCTGAAGACCCGGTTTTGTAGTCAATAAGCACGTGGAAAACAAGTAGAAAGAGTCCCCCAACGTTCAGAATGGAATATTCCCAGCATCCCGGAATAATAGGAGAGTTAGTTTGTTACTTGTAACTATAAATAGGAGGCCAGATCAATAGGAACACACACTTGACTCTCCACTCTCGAACTCACACTTCTTTTTTCTTTCTATCACGCACAAACACTTAACACTTGTAATCGTTGTACCACTTAGCATTGATCTGCGCCATATCCTGCACTGTATCCTGATATTTGAAGCAATAGAAGAACAAGGCAGCTGCGATTGTCAGCTCCCGAGGTTTTATGCCGGCGATCTAGATTGATCAAGGGCTTTCCTCGTACATCACGTGTCACCCTTTACATTTTTGCTCATTGTTTGATCACAGATACAGCTCTATATCCTGAGCCGTATCCTGAAACTGTTTTTGCAAGTAATTTGATTAACATATTTTTGACACTCGTTTCTAGCACACTACCTCACTTAACTAATTTGATCACTTAATTGCTTCGGTAATTTTTGACCAAAACATCTGGTACGTTGCACCTGCATTTTTCAAACCAAAAGGCATAGCAGTATAACAGTAAATACATGTTGGTGTCATGAAAGCAGTATCCTCCTGGTCTGAAGGTTCCATTTGGATCTGCTGGAATCCTGAGGAAGCATCCATGAAGGTTAACATCTCATGACCGGCAGTGGCATCCACCATCGAGTCTATATGAGGCATAGGGAATGGGACTTTAGGACATGCTTTGTGTAATCTACACAAACTCTCCATTTCCCATTCTTCTTTTGAACCATGACCACATTTGCTAGCCACTTGGGGAATTTGACTTCCCTAATCATCTTGGATTTCAATAACCTTTCAACCTCCTCCTGTCATGTCTTCGTGTTTCCATGCAAACGTGGATATCCTGCATTTCAAAAAGTTAGTAAGCTGATTCTCAATATCCTGAGGGATATTGGCCCCTACAAGCACCGAGATATCTGGATTATCCTGATCCAGGATAACTTTCTTAACATCCTGCTCCGAAGCTTCCACGATATCCTGGGCTCGTATCTTTAATTGTTATCCTGCCTTGGGCTTGGTTGAGGATTTCATCGAGGATGAGTAACACTCCTTAGCTTCTTGTTGATCACTTTCCACCTTGACAACCCCCCGAGGAGTAGGGATCTTGATACACTGATGATAGGTTGATGGCACAGCTTTCATATCATGGATCCATGGCCTACCCAATATGATATTGTAGCAAGATAAGGAGTCCATGACACAGAAGCGTTGTATTGAGTTGACCCCTTCAACATACACGGGCAACTTTATCTCCCCTACGGTATTCCTGGCTTCTCCATTGAAACCAACAAGCACAGTGGACTTTGAAGTAATATCCATCGGGGATACATTCATCCTCTTCAACGTTTCCAGCTGAATTATGTTGACGGAGCTGCCATTGTCCACCAGTATCCTGCGCACAAAATGGTTAGCAACATATAAAGTTATTACCAAAGTATCATGGTGAGGATCCTGGACAGTATCCCTGACATCACTATCGAACGTGATAACTTTGTCAGTTGTGAGGGTTGTCATCCTGGTTGGCTTATCTCCCCTTTCTGCCTTAGCCTCCTTCGCATGTCTTTTTGCTGCTGAGTATGAAGTTCCACAAATGTCGGATCCTCCTGAGATAAAGTTAATTATCTTGGCGTCGGCGGGAGGTGATGCTGCTCGTTCAGGATCCTTCTTAATATCCTGACCCTTATTCTTCTTTCTGCCCAGAAGATCCTTCAGATATCCTTTGCTTAGTAGGTAGCTTATTTCCTTCCTCAGGGCTATGCAATCTTCCGTAACATGTCCAAAATCCTCATGGAAGGCACACCACTTGGATTTATCCTTCCAATCACCCTTTTGCTGGTTCTTTCTGGGCCACCTCGCTTTATCTCCCAAACCCTGCATAGCATACATTAGTTCAGGTATATTAACAGAAAAACAATATTCTGACAATTCAGGATACTCCTCAGGATCCTCATTTTCAACAGCGTTCACTTTCTTGCTATCATTCCTGCCATATGGCTTAGAACAATATGGTTTGTATGAGGATTCTGACTTCCTGTTAGTTGATTCGTATGTTGAGGATGCATTCATCCTCTCTTGTATTTTCTTATCATCTTCCAGCCTGATAAATCTCAAGGCCCTGTTTCGAGCTTCATCCAAGTTCCTGCAAGGATTCATCACAAGATCCTGATAAAACTGGGAATCCCTCTGTAGTCCCATCTTGAATGCTTGGACTGCTGTGGCAACATCAAGGTGTGGGATATCCAAGGATTCCCTGCTGAATTTGTTTACATAATCCCTTAGGGATTCTTGAGGTCCTTGTGTTATCCTGTAGAGGTGACTTGTTAGTTTTTCAAAGCTTCTACTACAAGAAACTGACTATTAAACAAATTAACTAAATGAGCAAATGATGTAATTGAATGAGGTGGAACATTTAGAAGCCATTTCAAGGCTGATCCTGTTAAAGTAGAGCCAAAGCCCTTGCACAAGCATGCTTCCTTAAGATCTGGCGGGATAGGGTTAATCTCCATCCTCTCCCTATACTGGGCAATATGCTCCTCAGGATCCGCCGTCCCATCATACAGCTTCATGTTAGGAGTCTGGAATCTCTTTGGGATTTCTGCATCACAAATGGGGTGAGCAAAGCGGGATATGTTGTGAGTATCCCGGGATACTTCCGGTATAGGCTGCACTATCCCAGGCACACTTGATATCATATCCTTCAACTTTTGAAGCTCTCTGGTTATCACTGATGTCACACCTGCATCCTGCAATGAACCAAGATTATTAGTAACAGGGATACTGGTGTTAACAGACAAGTTACCAGCTTGGTGATTCTGGCTATATCCTGGGGCGCATCCTGGAGCATATTCTGGATCCCTCACAGTCGACATCCTGGTCAAAGAGGGTATCTCAGGAATATGACTCCGGGAATGGCTAGGCACAATATTCCCCCTGTTATCCTCATCATATACTGCAGAACTGAAGTTTAAAGCTCTTGGTTGCAAGGGAGTGACAGTATCCTCAGGGGGCCTGCTTGAGCTAGATTTCAAGAGTTGTATCTCTCTTATCAGCATTAGGTTGGTCTCCTGCTGCTGCCTCATTTGTTCCTGTACACTACCAAATAAAGTTAGAATTTCTTCATTAGAGGCCAAAACAGGACCAGATCCCTGAATATTCTGAGTGGGAATAACATTCCGAGCCACATGAATTTCGGTTCCTTGTGAAGAGGCTTGCGTTCTCGGAGGAAGTGGTGGAAGCATCGAACCAATTGTTGTAGAGGTTGTAGCAGACATGGTGGAAGAGCTCATGTTTGATCTCGAGGCCATTGAAAACAATGTATCAAAAAGTTTTGACAATAGAAAACCGAGTAATGATTTTACTAAAGTTTTTAGCAAAAATAGCACCACTTGCCCCACGGTGAGCGCCAAATTGTTTTGGTCAAAAATTACCGAAGCAATTAAGTGATCAAATTAGTTAAGTGAGGTAGTGTGCTAGAAATATGTGTTAAAAATATGTTAATCAAGTTAATTGCAAAAACAGTTTCAGGATACGGCTCAGGATATAGAGTTGTATCTATGATCAAACAATGAGCAAAAAAGTAAAGGTTGACACGTGATGTACGAGGAAAGCCCTTGATTAATCTAGATCGCCGGCACAAAACCTCGGGAGCTGACAATTGCAGCTTCCTTGTTCTTCTATTACTTCAAATACCAGGATACAGTGCAGGATATGGCGCAGATCAATGCTAAGTGGTACAATGATTACAAGTGTTGAGTGTTTGTGCGTGATAGAAAGAAAAAAAGAAGTGTGAGTTCGAGAGTAGAGAGTAAAGTGTGTGTTCCTATCGATCTGGCCTTCTATTTATAGTTACAAATAACAAACTAACTC
>JARYGA010028559.1:0-53827 GCA_030545235.1 Helianthus tuberosus
GTGATTGTACTCTTGAACTCAACAATCACGTTTTCCCTATCGACCTTATTTCGATGCAGCTTGGTAGTTTCGATATCATAGTAGGCATGGACTTTCTTCGTGAAAATCGTGCTGAAGTCGTTTGCTTTGATAAAATGATTCATTTCTCGCTCGCTAATGGTGATCAATTGTGTGTTTACGGTGAAGTCGCATCGAAGAAACTCCAACTCATGTCATGTGTCCAGGCTAGCAAGTATCTCCACAAGGAATACCAAGCTTTCTTGGCACACATTGTAGTAGCAGAGAAAAAGGAAGTTAAGGCAATAGACAAGGTGCCTGTGGTTCGTGATTTTCCTAAAGTCTTTCCTGATGATTTACCTGGTTTACCCCCGAGTCGTGATATAGATTTTCGTATCGACCTCATTCCTGGAGCTAATCCTGTTGCTAAATCTCCTTATCGCCTCGGTCCGTCCAAAATGCGCGAACTCTCGAGTCAACTCCAGGAATTGCTTGACAAAGGCTTCATTCACCCAAGCACCTCTCCTTGGGGCGCACCATTCCTTTTCGTTAAAAAGAATGATGGATCATTCCAGATGTGCATCGATTACATGGAATTGAATAAGCTGACCATCAAACAATCGCTATCCTCTGCCCCGAATTGATGATTTGTTTGATCAATTGCAAAGTGCTACGTGCTTCTCGAAGATTGATTTACGCTCTGGCTATCACCAGTTACACATTCAGGAGGAAGGTATACCGAAAACTGCTTTCCGAACTCGATACGGCCATTATGAATTCGTTGTAATGCCCTTTGGTTTAACCAACGCACCCGCGGTTTTCATGGATTTGATAAATCGCGTGTGTAAACCATTTCTTGACCACTTCGTCATCGTATTCATCGACGACATCCTCATCTATTCGAAGTCGAAAACTGAACATGCACAACATCTATGTTTGGTTCTCGAATTAGTCCAAAGGAATCGACTCTATGCCAAGTTCTCCAAGTGTGAATTCTGGCTAGAGGAGGTTCAATTCCTTGGTCACATCGTCAATAGTCAAGGTATACACATTGACCCTGCGAAGATTGAAGCTGTTAAGAGCTGGGTTACTCCAAAATCACCATCCGTTGTTTGTTCGTTCCTCAGATTGGCGGGCTATTACCGTCGATTCATCGCTGACTTCTCAAAAATCGTTGTCCCACTTACTTCTTTGACGCATAAAGACAAGCCTTTTGTTTGGGGAACCGAACAAGAGACTGCTTTTCAAACTCTAAAGCATATGCTCTGCAATGCTCCTGTTCTCACTCTGCCCGACGGAAATGATGACTTGGTTGTCTATTGTGATGCCTCGAACCTTGGTCTTGGTTGTGTTCTCATGCAACGGGATAAGGTTATCACTTACGCCTCTCGTCAGCTCAAGATCCACGAGAAGAACTATACAACCCACGACCTCGAGCTAGGCGCAGTTTTTTTTTTGCGTTGAAGATTTGGCGACACTACCTATATGGGACTAAGTGTACGGTCTTCACCGACCATAAGAGCCTACAACACATCCTCAGCCAAAAGGAACTGAATATGCGCCAACGTCGATGGGTTGAACTTCTCAACGATTATGACTGTGAGATTCATTATCATCCTGGCAAAGCAAATGTTGTGGCTGATGCTCTAAGCAGACGAAGCAATTTGCATAGCGTTCGTAATATTCACGCCCAACACAACCTCGAAGCCTTGATACGTGACGCTCAGCATGCCTGTTTCGTAGAAGATACCATGCGAGAGGAAATGAAAAAGTGTGAAGCAAATTAACACTTTGTCACCAAATCGAACGGTATTCTCTACTATCTAGATCGTATCTGGATTCCAAGTCGCAATAACCTTCGAGATATATTGCTAACCGAAGCCCATAAGTCTCGATATTCTATTCATCCCGGTGCCGACAAGATGTACCACGACCTTCGCCTATGGTATTGGTGGCATGGAATGAAGAAAGATATCACAATCTGTGTTTCGAAGTTCCTGACTTGTTCGAAAGGCAAGGCCAAGCAACAAAGACCCTCTGGCTTGCTTGTGCAACCCGAGATCCCTATATGGAAATGGGAGAGCATAGCCATGGACTTTATAACGAAACTCCCGTGTACACCCTCAGGTCACGATAGCATCTGGGTTATAGTTGACCGTTTGACTAAATCTGCTCATTTTCTGCCGATACGGGAAGACTACAAGGTAGAACGATTAGCCCGAATCTACACCGACAAAATTATCTGTCGACACGGGACGCCTCGTGATATCATCTCTGGCCGCGATGGTCGGTTTACCTCGCGTCTTTGGGAGACGTTTCAATCTGCTGTCGGTACTTCTCTTAATCTAAGTACCGCTTTCCATCCCCAAACCGATGGTCAGACTGAAAGAACGATTCGTACCCTTGAAGATATGCTTCGCTCGTGTGTCATAGATTTCAGTGGTAATTGGAACGCGCACTTACCTTTGGTCGAATTCTCGTACAATAACAGTTATCATTCTAGCATACAAAAGGCACCATTTGAGGCATTATACAGAAGAAAATGTTGATCGAAGATTGTGTGGCATGAGATCGGAGATGCGCAAATAACCGGTCCCGAGCTGCTGCAAGAAACGACTGACAAGATCCTCCAAATTTTAGACAATTTGCTGAAAGCTCAGAGTCGTCAGAAAAGTTATGCCGATAAACGCCGCAAGCCCCTTGAATTTGACGTTGGCGATCACGTAATTCTAAAGGTATCACCTTGGAAGGGTGTGATCAGATTCGGCAAGAAAGGAAAGCTCGCACCTCGATATGTTGGACCCTTTAAGATTCAGGAAAGGATTGGGAAAGTGGCCTACAGACTCGAACTACCAGAGGAACTTAGCAACGTCCACCTGACTTTCCATGTGTCGAACCTCAGAAAGTGTCTGGCTGAGCAGAATTTACAAGTGCCACTTGAGGATCTACAAGTGGACGAAACATTACACTTCGTGGAAAATCCTGTCGAGATCATGGATCGAGAAACCAAGAAGCTCAGGCGCTCACGCATTCCCATTGTGAAGGTTCGCTGGGAAGGCAAACGCGGCGCAAAGTTCACCGGGGAACTCGAAAGTGACATGAAGGCGAAGTATCCATAGTTGTTTGTTACACCTGCGCCTTAATTTTGGGACGAAATTCCCTAAACTAGGGGAGGCTGTAACACCCCGTGTTTCAAAAGTCAAAGTACAAGTCAAAGTCAAAGTCAAAGGAAGAAAAGATTGCTAATTGCGATATGTCACTCCTTGCTTAACTGCTGACTTTACTTTCTTGACTTGCAATCGAATCCTATTATTTATTTTCTTTAGTTGTATTATGTGGAGTGTCTATAATAATCGCAGTTTAATCGATGTTAATCGCTAATCTAATTATCGCTTATTCGCTAATCGCATCGCAATCGCATCCGCGACCTTGAATTATAGGTTCTGTATATTGTTTTACGTGTGTGTGCTACTTATGTGTTACTTGTGCATGTTTACTTATTGTTTGGTGGTGATTAATCAAAACGCAATCGCAACTCTATCACAACGCAAACTAATCGCAAATGCTAAACGCAGGTTATTTATGTTGAGTGTATGTTAGATATAGTATTTGTGTGATCACTATTTATAATCTATCGCATCGCATAATCAACACTCGCTTAAATGCATCGCAACGCTCAAAACAAGAAACGAAACGTCGAAACCCAACTCACCAAACCACTTCGATCGAATGACCATTCGATCGAATGGTCATCCGAACGGATGACCATCCGATCGGATGGCCATCCGATCAAAGTGACATCCGATCCGACGCTTGTGCTCCTCTTTCCTCTTTTGGCAACCTATAAATACCCCTGTCACATCACCAACAGTGATGTGACAGCTCTCTCGTTCGACCAGCATGCTCAAGCCCTCTTTTCTCTCGATTTCTCGCAATTCTTGTAAGTTTTCAACTCAAATCTTGTACATCTATCATCTACACACACTTCTTCATCATTTTCTCCTTTGAATCTTAACTTTTAACCGTGAAATCAGCGGATTTGAGGTGTTCTAGGATGATGTCATCATGGGGTTCTTATGAACTTCAAGTTTTGGCCTCATTCCACCAAGAACAACTCAGATCCAAAGGATTTCCACATGATTAGACACTATTTTAAACTAGATTTAAACATTTTCAAGGTTAAAAGGATTGAAAGATGGTTTTGTAACTTTCTTTCAACTCTTTTACACCTAGTGCACTCAAAACCGATAGAATCAGGACTCATTCAGGCTTTCTACTCATTGCTAGTGAAGTGTCGGTCTGAGATTAGATTCCTACTAAAGAGACAACCGATTTCGGGTTGAACATGAACAACCGTCAAGAACAGTAAACTGATCGGACTGGGGTGATTCCCACTTCGGTCGAAGGACTTGGACTTGACGAGGTTCCGTTGTTTAGCACGTTGTCATACCGTCTCGATCAAACCGTAAAACATTCAAAACTTAACAAATATTCAAGTTTCAAGACGATCAGATTATGGGACGGATTGCTGTCCGATCGGATTGCCATCCGATCGAACGACTTGAATTGTGACAATTGTCAAATTTGCATGTATCCGTAGAATTATTAAACAATGATTAGTGCTTAATGACTGTGCTGAATTACAATTAATGAGTTGAATTGCTTTCTGATTATTGCTATCATACATACATGTGCATCACATATTGCTTAATGTCATATCATTATTGCATGCAAACTTTATTGATTCAAATGATGCACGAAACAAAGGTAACACAGTTATCCGACAAATCAGAAAAATGCTGACGGAGTTCAGTACATAGACAGACTTGATATTGAGACACAGAATGTGTCAGAAACCAAGAGTTACACTAGTATAGTGTGTAGGAAAGTAAGGATCGTAAAACTGCCTTCCTAGTGACAAGTTAAGTGCCGGAAAGTGCCTAAAACTCACATAAACTGCAGAATTCTGCAGAAATCAGCAAAATTCAGTATTTAAACAAACTAATATCATGCAGAAATATGGTTAAATGGTTCTGAATGCTTTCCTAAGTGCCGGGAATCAACACTGTCACAAAAGGTAACATAAAGCACACAAAACTGCGTAGTTTAGCACCTTAACGAACTGGTAACCAACCGAACAACCGGACACTACCCGAAACATCAAATTTTCACTAGAAGCATTGTTTTAACATTACCAAGCTAGTTATGGTCCCCTAACATCACAACACACTATATAAACACCTAATAACTAAATAACCTAACTAAACACTTGGATTGTAACCATAATCTAACTATAACATTGCAACCTAGTCTAGACCCCCCACCTACTTACAGCCATAATGTGGCCCCCACCCATAGATGTTATTTGGTTATTTTAATGGATATTGTCTCCACTTTTTGAGCATATTATACAATAGGTAATCTAGGGTTGAAGTGTTATAAGAATTAACCAAAGAACTTAACCTCCACATTTCACCATCACCATTCTTCTTCTTCCTTCCCTTCACCTACGGCCAAGAACACACCACACACCACCACCATTTTTCATTCAAGCTCCATCCATTCTTTTGATATCCAAAGGTGTAAGAAGCAATATAAGGAAGCTAGGAACTCATGGAAGTTGAAGGACCTCTCATACAAACTTTTAACCACTTCATCTCCATCTTGTGATCATCCCTAGCCTTGAGCTAGTAGTAAGATCATTCTACACCTTATTTTACATCTTCTTTTGTTGCTTAAAAGATGATACAAGTTGTTAATCTTTAAGAACACTATGAATCCAGAACATGAATCATGAACATAAGCTTAAAAATCATGAGAATACATATTGTTTAAGTGTTGCTATGCTATTTGATTGTTGATTGCTCATGTTAATGATGTTAATCATCATGTGATCTTGCTAGATGGAGATTAAAGACATAATCTAGCAAGATGAGACGATGATTATGTTGTAGATCAATAGATCATCCTTGTGTAAAGCATGAACTTGAAAGTATAAATTGTTTTTCTTGTAAAATGATGAGCAAAGTGAAAATAAAGTCTTGTAAATCTATGATTTCAAGAATGATTTTTCAAGAAACCAAGTTAAAAATGCAAGATTTACTTAAGCTTGGTTCTTAAAGAGATTAGCCATATTTTTAGTGGTTATTCAAGTGTAGAAATATAAATTTAACAAGAAAAACTCAAGAAGAAATATTTTTAGAAAATTTATTTACAAGTTGTAAAGAACTAATTTCTTCAATAATGATGTTTTTAAATAAATAACCACACTTTAAAGGGTAACTAAGCTTACTAAACACACTAGTAAGTTACTACAAATTTTTATAAACTTTCAAGTTCATGAAGTAGTGATTAATGCTTGATTTTGGCAAATTGGTAAGTATTGGTTGATTTGTTGGTTATTGTGATGATTTATAAAAGAAAATGATATGCTTTGAAAGCATGGAAACCTCCATTTTTAAGGGGAAACTATGGCAAAAATTTTCTAAAAATTAAACACTTAGAAAAATATTTTTAAACAAATATTTACAAGCATATTTTAAACCATGAATTTTTATAAAAAGTTTGCCATAATTTTTGTTACAAAAATTATAAATATTGGAGGTTGGTTTTTATAAATAAAAGTGACTAAATATGTATTTAGGAAATATATATTAGAAGTCACCATGTGTGTGATTATTTGTATATTATGTGTATTAGTTATATTATTTTAGGACTTGAAATAATATAACTCACCAAAATACCAAAAATTACCATACCAAAATTCCAAGAAAATGAACATATAATTTATACCCAAAATATTGAACAACCGAACAAGTAATATAACTTACATAAATATTCCAGAAGTAAATTCATGAGTATATTTTGGACACCAAGAGAACAAAAATATGATTTTTACAATTATTACAAAAATATATCATATTTTTGACAAGGAGAAAGTATATTATTTTTGGTAAATAAAAATATATATTCTTGTTGGAAATATTAGAAGATATATTATTTTTGGGAGAAAATATATATTTTCTTAAATAAACTTGAAACATATTATTTTTGGGTGAAAAATGGATTTATATATTTTCTAAGTTAGACTTGAAAATATATTATTTTTAAGGTTTATGTGAAAATACAATTATTTTTGCTAAGGGGAAAATTATAAATAATTATTCATTGTCATATTTCTTAAATATATATTTTGAGAATATATGTTGATGTATTTTATTAGAAATATTATTCCGGAAAAGTTAATACAAAAATTAAGTATAAGATACTTAATAAACACAATAAAAATACGTATTCTCGTACGTATAAATACACACCGGAATACGCTACCGAAACTTGGCAAAAATACGCAAGGATAAGAATACGAGTATGAATACACCCATCCTTGGGGAAGATATACATGTACAAATACGTTATGTGACAAGTTAAAATATATTATTTTAACTAATATTCCAAAATTTAATAAATATAATTTAAGTTAAAATATTTATTATTTTAACAAATAATTATATACTTGGAATAACATTGATGACCCAAAGAAACGTAACTCAAAAATACTAAATAAGACCAAGGTTGAGGCACGACCCACCCGTTTAATAAACCGTAGCACGTTTATAGGTAGTCGTGCAATTGAGAAGAAGCTTTGGGTTATTTGATTGAAGAACGCAAGACAGTGAGTTCATGTCCCCCTTTTCTTTTAACTGTTTTTGTTTTATAACTTAGTGGGTGAAGTAATGTTACAAATTGTTTACAAACGATTACAAATGGTATGGTTAGCTAAGGAATGAACTATTAGATCAGGTGAATGGGTAGGCGCACTCTTAAGACCTTTAATCCTCGTAGTAGGACCGAGCGACATGAGTGATAGATCTATTTGGGTGTAGCGAGCCTCGCCCATGAGCCCGCATGATGGACCATGAGGTGACTATGTCTTACAGCCGGAAGCTCGGTACAAAATCTGCTAGGTTTGAGCCTTCCTGCACCATTTCACACATATTAATGTATTAGCTACACATTAATTGATCTGTTTCCTTGTTGCTTTCATACCAGTTTACAGAAACATACATACATACAGAAGTTTTACAAGGTTATTCGTGCACACATACAAAACACATGAACTCGCTCAACTTTTGTTGATGTTTTCAAACTACATGTATTTCAGGAAACTGAATATGGATCTGGCGGGCTATCAAGGGTTTTCAAGATGTGTCTTCAATAAATGATGTCATCCAGCGTTGAAGGGTTTGGATCATGTATTATATCTTTGATAGGATACATGGTTCAAAGCCTCGTTTTGTTATGTATCTTTTGCGAAGTCTAGTAGGGAACTTAAAACAACAGATTGTTATGTAAACTTGAAGTCTTAGTTGGTGTTAAACAATGACGATTGTAATGTTTTGAAACTTAATTTATGGGTGAACATCATGGTTTTATCATATAGATGTTTGTTATGGTTGAATACAATGATATTAAGCAAGTCACACCTAATCACGCTTCCGCAAAAGTCAGGGTGTGACAGTTTGGTATCAGAGCCTCGATTGTAGCGAACTAGGATTCCTTCTCGAGTCTAGACTACAATCACTAGGGCTCACTCACAAAAATATTTTTACAACATGTTTTCATTGCATATACACACAACGCCCGGATCCATGGAACAAATGTTTTACAAAAAGGAATAACAAGAAACACGATTGCAAGGTCACATTGGTGGTTTAGTCTGCATAAGGTAGACTAGGAAAGATAGAGAAAGTTTCATGAAGGATAATGTGAATACATGATTACATGATAAATTGCCTTTGTTTGCATATACAGGGCGTTAGTGGTTACTATATGTACATATGTTAGGATTACGACGATTCAGGCACGCATCAGACGACGAGGATATGCTCGCGCCAGAGATATATACATCAGATACTGAGAGTGATCCTGACATGCTGTCCGAGGATGAGGACGACTTCCAGCCGTTCGTGCTACCAGACTTTGGTGATGATTTACCCTTGCTGATGGTTTCCCTGACGAGGATCCTTTTGTCATCCCTATTCCAGTCGATGATCACCTTATCATTGGTCATCCCGGTGGTGAGCACATCGTGGCTCCGATCCTCGATCCTGTTCCTCTTGTGGTCATTCCTCCCGAGGATTGGCCTTTTGACGATTTGTTTGATGATGACCTTGATTAGTTTGTTGATGGTCCTCCTGTCGACACCCAGGGTGATGGAGAGATAGATGAGGATGTTGTTTCTATCCCACCTCCTGAGATTCCTGTCATTGAGGTATCTTCTGGTTCCAGTTTGCACTCGGTTTCAGACACCTTTGAGTCTGTGACATCTTCAGCTTTACAGACGACCAGATTGTAGCTCTTTGCTACTGACTCAGATGATGACACCGCCATGTCTACTGCACTATCACCTGCTAGAGATCCCACACCTCCACACGACTCAGAACCTGCTCCTGAGCTAGCTCATGTTCCTTTTGGGTAAGCCTGATGTTGTACCTATTGATCTTGAGCCGATTCCTGATCCTGGCCATGTTCCATTTGAATTACCAGATATTGCACTCCCTATTCCTGACCCAGTACCTGCACCTGTTGATCTTCCTTTTTGCCGAGCCATTTATTCCTCAACCCGTACCTGCTGATGTTGCTCCTCTCCTTCCTGTAGAGTCCAATGTCCATCACATTGATTTTCCGATTGTTTTCCTTTAGGACATCCTTGCACCGCGTCTAGGGGAAGGTACTTCAGGTCAGCACTCGAATGACGATCCTTTTGCTTCAACAGCTTTTCCACAGATCCCTCAGGCTACACCGTTTGCTCCCTTCACTTCTTCACCGCTGTACAAGCCATTCCGATGGTTCCCACCATACACTATGCCAATCTCAGACCCCTATCATCCCTCACATTATGGAGGCTACACACGGGATGAGTTGCTCCTGTCACTTCAGCTACAGTTTGAGGTTATGAGTCGCAGAGTTTTGGAGCTTGAGCTGACACCACGTCCTCCTCCCTGTCTATGTAAGTATACTTTTAATCCTCCACATTCATCACTTTCTCCTTTTGCACTCGCACCTGCTGCTCTTACACCTTCTCCAGGTTTTGATGCTCGTTTCTTTACTATCGAGCAACAGATTAGTTACTTGCTTCGCTGTGTATACGAGCTCGAGGAGGAGCTCGTACATGTTTGCAGTTTGCTTATCTTCCCTACTCCACCTCCGCCATCAGTATAGTAGGTTTTTGGTCTTATGAAGATACATTACCTTTGATAAGAGCACTACTATTGAGCCGAGATTGTGAAGACTTTTGAAGACCCCTTTTTTGACTATGTGATTTTAGTATATTGACATACTTATTGGACAAGGGTAGTGTGACCCTATGTCCCTCTTGATGTGATACACTTTGTAAACAATGTAACTGTGGTCGGTAATTAATGAAAGCTCAGTCGTCATGTACTCACTAAACGCCTTGTTGATTTACATGTTGTGCTATGATTATGTTGTTGTTGTTGGACTCTGTATGCCCAAGACACATATTAAATTGATGTGGCTAGTACGTTATGATCCAAGTCGAGTCATACCCAATAACAAGCTAGACAAACACTTACAATATTTATTTATGATATGATCAAATAAATAAATATCAACACTTAGAATATTTAGAAATTGGTTTTCTAAATAATTGCACTTGACAAACTAATAAATTATATGGATAATTTATTTTGAGAGAATATTTTATCTTGTTATTTAATGGGTTAAATAACATGATAAAAGGTTGTATAAAGTCTTGTGAACATATGATGTTATATTTTATAAAAGGTTATAAAATAAACAAAGACTTAAATTTTATAAAAGAATTGAATTTTTTTTATAAAAATAAAAGCAAGGCCGCCCCCCCTTGATGCTCTTCCCAAGGGTTTCTTGATCCAATGAAAGAACATGCTTTTGCATGTGATAGAAGTCTCTTAATTGGGAGGTCTTCTCAAGAAAAGATGGTCCAATCAAATAACATGCAAATGCATGTGTTAGAGGATCATTGATTGGGCAAATGGGGTGGCATCTTCTCTCACCTACTTTAAGAGAATTTTGTGTCAAAAATGAAGATGAGGAACTTGAAGAAACTAGAGAAAATGCTTGCATATTTTCGGCCTCAACATGATCATTCAAGAGGAGTTTTTGATTCAAAAATCAAGTGTAAGACTCTCTAAAGATCGGGTCATGTATGGTTGATCTAGTAGGCTTTTTCAAGTTCACATTTCAAGTGCAAGAACTCAACAAAAGACTCTCTAATTTTCGGCCATAAGATGGTTGTCAAGAGGTTTTTCTAGTGAGTTCATAAGTGTAGAAATCCTAGCTAAACGCAAGGTGTTTGTTGGAAGCTTGGGGTATACAAGCTTGAGGTCTTCTACTCTTGAAGGCAACCGTTCAAGAAGCATCACCTTCTTCATATCCATTACTCCTTGTACTTTAAGAAGGTAGTTTTCTAAAACATCCTATGGTTGTGTTTGATAGCATACATCTCATATATGGATCCGGGTTTTGGGATTTTGCGTTTAAAATGGTTTTATATCTTATAAAAGTAACATGTTTTAAACTTTATTTTCCGCTGCGTTTTTATTTCATATGGATGAAATTACTTTGATAAACATGTTAAAATCCCATCAATGGCATCTAGAGCCGCTTATATGAGTGCATGCTTCAATAGACTTAAAATTTTCGGGTTTCGGGTTTGGTGAAAACCCTATGGCCGAAATTCTAAGTATGGTTATCCCTTTGTTTTCAAGATTATGTTCTTACATGCATAAATGAATCTTGAAAATTATTTCATATGGATGATTTGTTTGTTTGGACAAAACTTACCTTTTCGGTTTTTTGGACATAGCCGAAAATGGTTATTAAAAGGGAACCATTTTTTTTATGCTTCTTGAAATTAATAAATATATATTTGGATATATATTTTGGTGCATATAACCTAGCCATGACCTTGTGTTGAATAAATGTGTTGTGATTTATTATTCAATGGGTTGTAATAATTATTATTTTTGTTCTTCCATTTGTAAAGTTATGTAATTTATTTATTTTCATTTGGTATGTAAAATAAATAGATTAGGTGCATTTTATTTTACTAGAAAAATGTATTAGGATATATTTTGTAAAAGAAGATGCACACAAAAATGCGGTTTTGGTTTTTGCCAATTTCGGGCATAAAGGAATTCATAGTTCTAAACGGGATTTTAGCCCGATAACCAAAACACATTTTTGAAGTCCAAAGGAGTTTGGAGCTGAATATAAAAGACATTTGGAAGATCAAAGAAAGTGGAGAAATCACAACACAAAAGGAAGACTTGAAGCATTTGGATGCGGGATCAAGTGGGAGTTCATCGACACATTACTTGTGTCAATTTTCACCCTTTAGGAAGGACCTTTTGGCACACTTGTTTCGGCTAACAAGTGTGGTCAAAATAGTTGGCTATGGTTATGCACCTAATGATATATGTGTTGTGCTTGTGTGGTTGCTTATTTATATTGTTTTGATGATATTTGGATATGCATGCTTAACAAACTAATAATCAACAACAAGCGTAAAATTGGTTCTTTACAAGATCATTAAAATTGGTTAATAAAAGGTTATTAAAAATTAATGATTTTATAATAAAATGGGTTTTATTAAAAAGAACCGTGAAAATTTGTTTTCACAAAAGTACCAAGGATTTGAATGCATGCAAATGTATGGTACATAAAGTTTTCTAAACTAGAATTTTTTGAAAACTCAAAAATCCCTTTTATAAAACAAGTCAAACACCATCCTTTTATACAACACTCGAAACACTTGGGAACTCTTTTGTGGGATAAAGGTCACCTAACCACATTTGAGGGAACTTGTATATTCGAGGTGGGTTTACCATGTTTGTGGGATAAAGGTCACCTAACCACTTATGTGTATAAACTCACACGTGTGTGTAAGTTGGACGACTTGATTTGGAAACCATGAACTTAGGGTCACCGATGCATGGCGAACAAAAGGTGTTGATGAGATTAAACATGCCAACTAAACATAAAGATGTTTAACCGATCCCATATGGCTAGAAGTTGCAAAGAGTTGCAATTGTCAAACGTTGACTACCTTGTTAATTTAAATAGAGGGATAAAGGTCACCTAACCAATATTTAAATGTAACGTTGGATTCTAGATTTTAATTATTAATTGTCTATGAGACACAAAAGGGTATTAATGATTAAAATATGATAATATCGAAAATACTAAAATTGAACCTTGTTAAATTTTGTAGATGGCCGCTAACAATATTACCCAAACCGTCCGTAACCTATCACTAGAAAACGATCCTAATCCCTATGAACATCTTATGGAAGATAAGGATGCCTATAACGATTGGATTAAGTATATCGAGGATACTACGCAAGCCTCTTGCCTCATGTTAGGAATTATGATTCCCGAGATTCAAAAAAGTTTTGAACATCATGAGCATACGACATGATTAACCAATTGTAGGAAATGTTCCTATGGGTAGAACGCTTCGAAACGGTTCGAGCACTTCATGCATGTCGAATGGAGGAAACCCAATCGGACTTATCTTATGTCTTTAAGATGAAAAGCCACATTGATCACCTCGAAAGGCTCAATATGGATAAAAGGGTTTTATCCATTCTAACGATCAATGAGGGTGGCAACTAGAAAGGGCATCACCCCGACACCAAAGCAAATGTTGCCAAAGGAAAGGGACACATCAAAAGGAAAGAATTAGAAAGACTAAAGCGAAACCACCGAAACCAAAAGAGAAGAAGGCAAAGGTTGCCATGAACGATCCATGCTTTGAGTGTGGTGAGATAGGGCATTTAAATAGGAATTGTCCAATCTATCTAAAAGAGTTGAAAAACAAGAGGGATGCTAGGCAGGTACAATCTTAATAATACATATTGACCTTAATGTTATTTCTTCTAACACATGGGTATTAGATACCGGATGTGGAACTCATGTTTGCAATTCGTTGCAAAAGGTTCAAAAGAAATAAACATTACAAGAAAGGAGACTATGTTTTGAAACTTCCAAATGGTTTGGAAATTGTTTTAAAATGTCTTGAATGCTCCTAGTTAGACTAGGAACATTATTTAAGTTTCCCTTTTGAGACAATATGTTTTGATTTAAAGTTTGTAAACAATGACATTTATATTTCGATGAATGACATGTTTTACTTTAAAACTATGCCTTCAAATGGTAGTTATGAATTGGTTCATAAATAATACATCATTTGATAGTTCAATGTACCAAGCAATCACCAACAAACTCAAAATGGATTTGAATGAGACTTATCTTTGGCATTATCGTCTTGGTCATATAAACAGATGTCGCATGTAAACACTTCGAAAGAATGATCTTTTGGAAACAAATGAAATTGGTTCATTTGATACATGTGAATCTTGTTTACAAGGTAAAATGACTAAGAAACCCTTTAGTGGGAAAGGGCAATAGATTTCCTAGGTATCATACATTCGAATGTATGTGATCCTTTTAAGCCAATGACTAGGTATGGTGAAAGATACTTCATTACTTTAACCGACAACTATAGTAGTTATGGTTATGTGTACTTGACACAAAGAAGAAGTTTTGAAACGTTCAGAATCTTCAAAAAGTGAAGTACAAAATCAACTATTTTAAAGTTCTTCGTTTCGATAGAGGAGGAGTCGAACTCTATTAGATATGGTTCGATCTATGATGGCTAAGAGCGCCTTATCTCTATCACTTTGGTGTTACGCTTTGCTCTCCGTGGCTCGTATATTTAATATGGCCCAAACCAAGAAAGTGGATAAGACATCTTTTGAAATATGACATGGAAAGGTTCCATCATTATCATATTTAAAAGTATGGGTTGTGAAGCTTATGTGAAGCAATACACCCCAAACAAGTTGGAAGTACGATCCACTAAGTGTATCTTCGTAGGATATCCTAAAGATGATAGAGGATATTATTTCTACGATCCAACAGAGCAAAAGGTATTTGTTGCTCGAAAGGCTGAGTTCTTGGAAGATAAGTTCCTTGTGGAAGGAATTATTAGAACAGTGGAACTTGATAAGGATCGAGAACCACAAGCCGATACATGTTTGGTTGATACTAGCATTCAACAAGAGGTTGTTGAAAATGATCAAGTGGTTGATCAACACACACAATACGTTCGCAAATCTGGTAGAATTAGTAATCCACCTAAAAGATATGGATCTTTCATGGATGGATGCTACGTGGTAGATTCGGGTGAACCAACCACATACCATGATGCAATGTCAAAATTCGATTGTGACAATTGGCTTGAAGCCATGAACGTAAAGATACAGTCCATGTATAACAACCAAGTATGGAAATTGGTTGTAGCACCTCTTAACTCCAAAGTAGTTGGAAGTAAGTGGGTTTTCAGGAAGGAAACCGATATGCATGGTAACTTGGATACTTATAAAGCGAGACTTGTAGCAAAAGGTTTCACTCAAACTCAAGGGGTTGATTATGATGAGACCTTCTCGCCAGTGGCAATGCTAAAGTCAATCAGGATATTATTTGCCATAGCTGCATATTATGACTATGAGATCTGGCAATTGGATGTCAAAACGGCTTTTCTTAATGGATATCTTGATGAAGATATCTATATGGTTCAGCCTAAAGGTTTTGTCGATCCAAAACATCCTGACAAAGTATGCAAGTTAAAGAAATCAATCTATGGATTGAAACAAGCATCTAAAAGTTGGAATCACCGTTTTGATGAAGAGATTAGGGAATATGGATTCATCAAAAACGTTGATAAAGTTTGTGTAAATAAGAAGACTAGTGGGAGCATTATTACTTTCTTAAGTATTATATGTCGATGACATTCTACTATTTGGAAATAACATTCCAACCTTGGAGGGTGTAAAAGCCTGGCTTGAAAGTTGTTTTTCCATTAAGGATTTTGGTGAAGTCGCCTATATTTAGGAATAAAGATCTATAAGGATAGGTCAAGGCGCTAGATAGGTTTAAACAAAAGTGCACACATTGACAAAGTCTTGAAAAGGTTCAAGATGAAGAACTCTATGAAAGGTTTGGTACCTATTCAAGAGAGGACAATATTGAGTGCATCTCAATGTCCAAGCTCAAAGGATGAGCAAGAAAGAATCAAAGGAATCCCATACGCGTCAGCTATAGGATTCATTATGTACGTAATGATATGCACTAGACTGGACAAGTTATGCGCTTTAAGCATAACGAGAAGAAACCAGCAAGAAACGGTCATTGGGTGACTGTTATATATATATATTGAAATACCTTAGAAGGACTAAGGATATATTTCTAATATATGGATCTGGTAAAGAAGAACTCGTTGTAAAGGGTTACAAGGATGCGAGTTTAGGAATTCGTTGTAAATGGTTACATGGATACGAGTTTCCAAACTAATCGAGATGGTTCTCGATCACAATCAGGGTAGCATTGTCCACTACATAATCAGAATACATCGCCGCTTCATTGATTGTGATAATTCATATGGATCTGCCACTTGAATTATTGCCGATCTAGGGGTAGTCCCTACCATTCAGGACCCCTAGAGATCTTTGTGATAACGATGGTGCGATTGCTTAAATCAAGGAACCTCGTGTACATCAAAAGACTAGGAACATTGAGCGGAGTTTCAACTACATAAGGGATGAAGTTGAAAAAGAAAAAGATATGTATTCGCAAAGTTCACACTGATCAAAAAATTGCGGATCCACTCACGAAGCTCCTTGAATGGGCAAAGCATGAAAGGGTCATACTTGTGCCTTAGGACTTCGATATTCTAGTGATTGGATTTGATCTATTTTGTATTTGGATATTGGAACAATTGTTATTATAACTCTTTATGGTATTTTGAGTTATGTTCCATTTTAGCATGTTTAAATCCGTGAATAAGTTACTTATTCTAAATGTCCGTAGTCGATCATACTTGTGGGAACAAATATGAATGTAAGACTATTATGAATTTGGATTGGTGGATATTCATTAGATATGAATATAGAGCAAAGTGTTGCTACCAAGGTTCATAGATATTTGTGGGATACAAATATTGGACTGACTCGCTCTCAAATATTACTGCATGGAATTATCTGTGATTGATCATAAGTAAATTTGAGTAAAGGAGAATATCATAGTATCCTCAGACCTGAGATACATATTGGGTCTTGATATTCACCAAATATTATGCCTTGACTTATTTCTTCGCTGTCAGTAATATGACAGTACATAAGGCTAAGCTCAGGTGTGGTACAAGGTGATTGTGAGAGACGTATGTAGTCAAGATGGGATTTGTTCCTCTTATTCGTTGAGAGTAAGATGTCTAAGGCCTGCTAAAGTTAAATCAACAGAGAGTGATCACTCTGTGTCTCTGGATTTGACATGACATCTGTAACGAAAGGATAAATGATAGATTCACCTAAATCATTTTCAAGTAAGGGACTTGAAGGGGATGATGTTATTGAATGGCACATATAGTCATACGTATTAGGGGTAGTAAACCGTAGTTAGGCATTATTTACTGCTTGCATCAATCTTCTATGTATCTTGTGCAAGTGGGAGATTGTTGGACTCTGTATGCCCAAGACACATATTAAATTGATGTGGCTAGTACGTTATGATCCAAGTCGAGTCATACCCAATAACAAGCTAGACAAACACTTACAATATTTATATATGATATGATCAAATAAATAAATATCAACACTTAGAATATTTAGAAATTGGTTTTCAAAATAATTGCACTTGACAAACTAATAAATTATATGGATAATTTATTTTGAGAGAATATTTTATCTTGTTATTTAATGGGTTAAATAACATGATAAAAGGTTGTATAAAGTCTTGTGAACATATGATGTTATATTTTATAAAAGGTTATAAAATAAACAAAGACTTAAATTTTATAAAAGAATTGAATTTTTTTTTATAAAAATAAAAGCAAGCCCCCCCCCCCCTTGATGCTCTTCCCAAGGGTTTCTTGATCCAATGAAAGAACATGCTTTTGCATGTGATAGAAGTCTCTTAATTGGGAGGTCTTCTCAAGAAAAGATGGTCCAATCAAATAACATGCAAATGCATGTGTTAGAGGATCATTGATTGGGCAAATGGGGTGGCATCTTCTCTCACCTACTTTAAGAGAATTTTGTGTCAAAAATGAAGATGAGGAACTTGAAGAAACTAGAGAAAATGGCTGCATATTTTTGGCCTCAACATGATCATTCAAGAGGAGTTTTTGATTCAAAAATCAAGTGTAAGACTCTCTAAAGATCGGGTCATGTATGGTTGATCTAGTAGGCTTTTTCAAGTTCACATTTCAAGTGCAAGAACTCAACAAAAGACTCTCTAATTTTCGGCCATAAGATGGTTGTCAAGAGGTTTTTCTAGTGAGTTCATAAGTGTAGAAATCCTAGCTAAACGCAAGGTGTTTGTTGGAAGCTTGGGGTATACAAGCTTGAGGTCTTCTACTCTTGAAGGCAACCGTTCAAGAAGCATCACCTTCTTCATATCCATTACTCCTTGTACTTTAAGAAGGTAGTTTTCTAAAACATCCTATGGTTGTGTTTGATAGCATACATCTCATATATGGATCCGGGTTTTGGGATTTTGCGTTTAAAATGGTTTTATATCTTATAAAAGTAACATGTTTTAAACTTTATTTTCCGCTGCGTTTTTATTTCATATGGATGAGATTACTTTGATAAACATGTTAAAATCCCATCAGTTGTGTGATTGCTTGCTATGATGAGTGCTTATATATACACGTAGATACGACATTTGGACAACTATTTACTTACTTGGCGAATAAGACCTGACCTATCCGATCTTCTTCTTAGAAGATGTCGCCTCGAAGGAACACCGATACCAACAACCCTCTGCCGACGACAGAGGCGGAATTACAAGAGCGCATCTCACAGGCCATCGCACAGCACGAGGCCCTTCGCTCCGAACACAGCGGAGGTACCTCAGGAAATAACCCACCCAACGGTAATGTTTTGTCACTTAAGACACATTACAAAACGTTTGGACATTTCCAACTGTGCTTTGCTAATGCCTTATGTGAATGATGTTGCTTATGTCACAGGCTGCACCTACAAGCACTTCTTGGGCTGCAAGCCCCTGGATTTCAACGGCACTAGGGGTGCCGTAGCTTTTGTGCGTTAGGTTGAGAAGACGGATGTCACACCCCGACCGCGTAAAACAACAAATCGCGGCGGAAACATCGGGGTGTGTTGCAACAGAATTAATGTTTCATAACCATGGATACCAAAAAGTGTTTCGTTTTATTAAACATTTAATAATTACATCGTCTGGAAATCTAAATACACAAATTAAACATAGTCTATCATTGTTATTGAGTCACTAAGGCCTTGTCCAGTCCTATGTGAGCATGCATCTTATCAATCGATATCATTCAACAATACCTGAAACATATGTGAAAACGAGGTCAGCAAAGAAATGCTGGCGAGTACATAGGTTTTGTGAAAATAAGATTCATGACTTCTGTTTAAGAAAATGTTTAGTCATGAACCTTGTAATTTGCTTTGTCTTTGTAAATCATTTGAAAAATAATAAGTTCAGGTGATATGTATAATAAGAGAATAATGCATGATTAAATGAATAACCATGTAAAAAATGAGTTTGTATAAGATAAGTTGTTTGTAAATAAATGTCTTGTGAAAAGTATGTTACTTGTATAAAATGTTCTATGTCTCAAACTGAAATGATTCAAATAACGCTACAATATGTAATACCATACAAACACTTATATATAGGAAGTACCAGCGGCGTATCCACCATGCTTGTATCATATTCCACACGCATTGTTACTTAATCACTTAATCAAACCAAACCACCAAAGTAATGTTCATGCCCAATGTAAATCATGAAATATGTAACCAAAACCCAACCGTATATCGCTTTGAAGCCAATCGTTTACCCAATCGTTAAAACATCGTGTGAAAACCAATCGTTTACCCAATCGTTAAATTCGTTTTAGGTCGTGAAACTACTTAAATGGTCGTCTCGCTAATAACATTCAAACCTTCTTGACTCGAATTAATAAACCCTTACCAAAGGATAGATTAACAACTCGCATTAATAAACCCTTACCAAAGAGTAAATTAAAAATTACAGATTCAGTCGCTACCCACAACACCCACACATAACTACGGGTGTAGTAACTAACGGGATTTGTCAGATCCTATGGTACCATAACCTAATACTGGTCGGCTTGATCATTGCTAATGAATGTCATTTGTTATGTAACTACAACCAACAAGTTTGTTCACTTTTTGAAATCGTTATTAGTTTTGTATAAATCGTCTTAATCGTTTTTGAAACCATTGTTATAACATCGAAAACATTTAGCACATATGAGTCACCCCAAAACAATTGAAAGCAGTAAAAGAGGGGAATAATGTACTCGCCTGAGAATGCTTGGAGGTCTTGAACAACAACCAAACAAAGCTAGAGAGAGCACGGAATCAGTCGGCAATCTAAAACTATATAAATAAACCGGACTTAAATCGGGAGATCGGATAGGATGAGGCTTGGTAAACCAAATGAGTGTTGGAACTCATATGATATGGTTTAACAAGGCCTACATACTACTATGAAACCAAACCTAAGTGCTTTCGACCCATCGCGACCCATTAAGGTAGCTTATGCTACGTTAACGCGTCGTGCGCGTGAAACGCGTTCGGACCGTCTAACTAGTCCTATGACAAGTGTTATATGCCTAAACATGTTACAAAATCAGTTATGTGACAAAAGTTTAGGTTACATATGCTTAATTACCAATTATACATGAAAAGGGTATTCTGGTAATTTACCTAAGGCATATAAACTACCTATCATACAACTACTTAAACGAAGTGACCATAGGGTATAACCTCGGAAGGTTATTCCCTACCTACTATGGTCACCTAATGTATTTGGTCGGATCCTAATGATCGACCAAATGGGTCGGGTTCGAGGTATAAGCGATTTATTAGATCGCTTACCCTACGACCCTAGACAACGTGGTAATCAGTAGGCATAGTCCCAAGGGACTATAACCAACGTGATTACACTCACGTTGCGAAGTTCAAACGAACTTCGCATTGACCATTACTGGTCAACGCAGAAAGTCAAACAAAGTTTGACTTTCAGACTCGAAAGACTCGAAAAGCAATAAAAGAACGAAAGAATACTTACCCAGGGTCCCCGAATGCTAATCTCGATCCAAGAACTCAGGTATGAAACAATGGTTTCAACTTAGAGCTCTCAAATCAAGATTCCAGTGAGAAATGAAGTTGGGGATGGATGGGTATTTATAGTAAATGGTCCACCGTTAGGATCGTTTGATGGAAAACGTGCCATGATCCAAGGCGTACACTTGTCGGAAACTCATGGTGGCTAAAAGTGATCCTTATCAGCTGACTAAGCGAAAGAGAATGTGTGGTTGTGAACGAAACAGCTGGAAACTGCTGTTAGATTCGATTAATCTGGTCAGAAGGGGCCTCGCGGGCCGCCTGAGGATGTAAGGATCCTGAGGCGGGCCGCCTAGCAGTCACAGATCAGACATAAGTTTCATAAATGACAGTTTCAGTCCCTGCACGTGTTTAAGGCCATTTCCGACACTTCTAAGGCCCGTAAAGCCAACTTTAAGGCCCTAAAATGTTTCCTAAACATTGTGGACATGAAACATGCTCAAAAATATGCCGGACATTGGTTCGTTTGGCCGTACGAACGCGATGTTCGCTTAATTACGACGGAATGCGCATAAGCGCGAAAAACGATCCAAATGACGTGACGAATGGATTTTTCTTATGCCGAACACTAAAATAAAATATTTTAGTGCTTACATAAATTTTTGGATGTCCGGATGTATTCAGAACGTAAGTTATGCGCGAAAATGCAAACTTGTGCACTTTTTGACACTTTTAGTCCCTGAATGACACAAAAGTTTATTTTAGCACACCGAACCCCTCAAAGCCTATTTCTAAGCTATTTAAAGGATATTTATGGTATGTTTAACTTATGGCCATGTTCCGGAATGTCTGTTACAGTTCAAATTGGCATACTTTCGCAGTTTGTCAACTTTAGTCCCTGTAAGCGATTAAACTTTGATTTCACCACACCAAACCTTCCAAAACTTATATCTAAGTTATGTAAAGGTTATTTAAGGTATGTTAAGCCTATTTCACTATTCCGGAGTGTTTGTTGCATTAAACTGGTTATATTTACGCATCGGTGCGCGTATAACCTTCCAGAAAGCGATTTAGAGTTTGAAATTGAACAAGAATTGATATATGCAAATGATACACATATTTTTACAAATCCCAAGTATGAAATATAATATTTCATTGGTTTGGTATTTGTTTGATGGCCGTGGAGGCACAGGTGTTACAACGGATTCTGTTTTGCGATTGAGATGTACTCTAGGGCAACAAGTCACGTACATATCTGGACTTTTTCTAGATGGGGCTCTGTCATGGTGGAACCTTCAGGTTCAGACGTTGGGTGAGACTACTGCGTATGCCTTGACGTGGGACGAACTGAAAGAGCTGATGCGTAAGAAGTATTGTTCGAGGGCAGAAATCCAGAAGTTGGAAACTGAATTTTGGAACTTGAAAATGGAAGGCTCGAAGATAGCTGAGTATGTGCAAAGGTTTCATGATTTGCCTAGGGTGGTTCCTTATTTGGTGGAGCCAGAGTTTTAGAGGATCGAACGCTTCATCTGGGGATTGGTACCTCAGATTCTAAGCATGGTGACAGCATCAAAGCCTCCAACGATTACTGATGCTATTGACTTAAGTGTGGCGCTCACTGAAGAAGCGGTTAGACTGGGAAAATTTTCAATCTCTGAGGAGAAGAAGGAGACTCATGTGGAGCCATCTGGAGATAACAAGAGAAAGTTCGCAAATTTCAAGAAAGGTACTCGGGCGAATAACAACAACAATGCCAAAAAGGGAAAAGAGTGCATGGGTATCCTACCTAAGTGCAACAATTGTCTACGTCATCATATCGGGCGATGTAGATATGGAAAATGTGATAACTGTGGCAAAGTGGGGTATGTCAAGGAGACGTGTTGGCATGGTACTTGATGTGGAAATGGAGGTCAAGATGGCAGCGGAAATCGCGGAGGAAACAACGACAACAACAACTATCAAGGCGGAAATGGTGATGATCAAGGACATGGTCAAGGTTGTTTTAACTGTGGAGACATAGGGCATTTCAGGAAGTATTGCCCTAAAAACAATCAGGCACGTGGAAGAGTGCTCAACATCGGAGCTAGGGAAGCATGCTAGGATCCAAACATGGTTATCGGTACGTCTCCTGTTAGTCAACATTATGCATCTGTGTTGTTTACTACTGGTGCCGATTTTAGCTTCATATCTCTAGAGTTTAAGAATATACTTGGTTTAGTAGCGAGTAAGTTAGATATCCCATATTCGATAGAACTAGCTAATGGGAAGCTAGTAGAAGCCAAAGGAGTGATTAGAGGATGTGTTATAGAGCTTGGAGAGTGTGAGTTTTCGATAGATCTTCTGCCAGTTGAATTGGGAAGCTTCAACGTCGTAGTTAGGATGGATTGGTTGTCGAGTAATCGTGCAGAGATTGTATGCCATCAGAAGGTCATCCTCATCCCGATGGCGAATGAAGAGTCGGTCGTGATTCATGGGGAGAAGCAGGATACGCCCCTACGGATTATTAGTTGTTTGAAGGCACAGAAGTTTTTGCGCAAAGGATGTGTTGCCTTTTCTGCTCATATCGTTGATAAAGAGGCCGAAGAACCGAAGCTCGAAGATATCCCTGTGGTAAGGGAATATCCTGAAGTCTTCCCCGAAGACTTGCCGGGATTACCTCCTCAACGACAAGTCGAGTTCCACATTGACTTGGTTCCAGGCGCCGCGCCTGTAGCTAAGAAACCTTATCGAATTGCGCCTTCAGAGATGCAAGAGTTGTCAACGCAACTTCAGGAGTTGTTAGGTAAGGGATTTATAAGGCCAAGCTTCTTGCCTTGGGAAGCTCCAGTTCTGTTCGTCAAGAAGAAAGGCGGTGGTTTCGAATGAGTATCAACTACCAAGAGCTGAACAAGCCAACCATCAAGAATCGATATCCCATGCCGAGGATTAACGATTTATTTAACCAACTGCAAGGATCCAATTACTATTCTAAGATTGATCGTTGATCGAGTATCATTAGCTGCGAATTCAGGAAGAAAGTATACCGAAGAACACCGAGTCAAAAATTTGTTTTTAGATATGCACTAATGTTGTGTTTATACACGGTACACAAAACAGTTACACACAGAATACAACACTTTGAGGGTTTACGAAACATGCATTTAGGACCTTTGGGAACTTATGTCAAAATTCATTAAAGGTCACCACGTAAGAACCACGTCTATTAGCTCGGGCTAACGCCATTATCCTGTCACATATGCTATTTTAGTTAGCCGAACAGGTAGAGTACTTAAACTTCTTTTATTGGAATTCGCACTTTTGCATCTAGCGAGTAGACCTTCACATCCCTATTCCTCTTAATGGTCCTTGTATCACGATCATTTCTTCATTATAGCGAATACTCATTGCTCCATTTCTTGAAAATTTATAAGTTACGCATGCATCATTTGTTACGCATGTGGTCTCGTTTCGAATAAGCGCTTCATCAAGGTTCAAATATTATTTCGCTAAATCTACTTATTGAATTGTGATTTGAATAACCCACACTATTGTAATGATTGGCTCCTTTGTTATCAAGTCTACACACTTTCTTGAAACTTCTTTTCCTTCCAAGTTACATACATGGTTTATCTTTGTAACCATGCCGGAATTCCCTTGTCGATACATACGCTTATTGTCGGATTGCGCTGAAACCAAGTTCAATTGCTTGAACTTGTCCATTTCGCACATTCAATTCAAGACACCATGTGATGTATTGAAAGCATCATATTCAAATTCATTTTAGCAAGCATTTCATTTGTTCCGAGTCAGAGTAAACTTGTTTGGTCTACGGCTCCATTAGGTCGTCTGTTGGTTCCAACACCTTGTGGTAGTGTCTCGTTAATTTGAAGCCTGCGCTAATCTCGTTAAAGCATCTCATGCACGGATTTAATCATTTAATCATTTGCTTGCTCTAAATTCGCTCTGATTTATCATGTTAACGCAGCCTTAACGCAATTGTGTGTTAAGGCAATGGTACACAAATTCATTTTTATATCCTAGTGTACCTCCTAACGATTCTTTCATTATCGATCGAATGCCTTGCAGTATTTATTGCTTTTTCATCTTCGATCGGAAACAGTAGTTCTTTGGTGTTCTATATTCAATTGAAAACCCTATGACTTTGTTTAAATTAAATCTTCAGATTTGTTTCAGTGCGCTTTCATTTGATTTCAAACACGGTGTGTAACATCTGTGCTTGTAATCATTGTGAACAGTTCAGTTATCAATAAAACAATGTTATTTGATCCCAATGTTTGTTTGGTTGTGTTTTACATTTTTCATGTTTTGACTATTATTCAATTTTAAACTCTACATCGCTTTCTGGAGAGTTATACGCAAACTGATGCGTAAACATAATCAGTTTAATGCGAAAAATACTCTGGAACATCAACATATGCTTAACATACCTTAAATAACCTTTACATAACTTAGAAATAAGTTTTGAAGGCTTTGGTATGGCAAAAACAAGTTAATTCGCTTACAGGGACTAAACTTGACAAACTGCGAAAGTATGCCAATTTGAACTGTAACGAACATTCCGGAACATGACCATAAGTTAAACACACCTTAAATATCCTTTATATAGCTTATAAATAGGCTTTGAGGGGTTCGGTGTGCTAAAATAAACTTTTGGGTCATTCAGGGACTAAAAGTGTCAAAAAGTGCACAAGTTTGCATTTTCGCGCATAACTTACGTTCTGAATACATCCGGACATCCAAAAATTTATGTAAGCACTATAATATTTTATTTTAGTGTTTGGCTTGAGAAAAATCCATTTGTCGCGTCATTTGGATCGTTTTTCGCGCTTATGCGCATTCCGTCGTAATTAACCGAACATCGCGATCGTACGGCCAAACGAACCGACATCCGGGATATTTTTGAGCATGTTTTGAGTTCCCTATACTTTAACTTCATTTTAGAGCCTTGAAATGAGGTTAACGGGGTTCAAACGCATCGCAAATAGCTTAAACGGGCTGCAGGGCCCATTTCTGCCATTTTTGAAACTTTGCTGATACTGGTGGGCAGTGGCGTAGCGCGAGCACCTCATGCCTTGGCAGTGGCGCTACGCGACTACCTAACCTGGACAGAAACATTGTATTTGGTCCATTTTCACTTTCGCACATGGTTTTGGCAATACCGTGGGCTCAAATGGTTTTGTAATACCATGTTCTTGAGGTGTATGGTTGAGATCAAAGCACGGTTTCCTAGAAACGATCCTAACGGCTAACCGAACACTATAAATACCCCATGCCATCCATTTCTAAACCCACTAGAATTTTGATTTGAGAAACTCTAAGTTGAAACCATTGTTTCATACCTGAGATTCTTGGATCGAGATTAGCATTCGGGGACCCTTCGTAAGTATTCTTTCGTTCTTTTATTGCTTTTCGAGTCTTTTCGAGTCTGAAAGTCAAACTTTGTTTGACTTTCTGCGTTGACCAGTTTATGGTCAATGCGAAGTTCGTTTGAACTTCGCAACGTGAGTGTAATCACGTTGGTTATAGTCCCTTGGGACTATGCCTACTGATTACCACGTTGTCTAGGGTCGTAGGGTAAGCGATCTAATAAATCGCTTATACCTTCGAACCCGACCCATTTGTTCGATCATTAGGATCCGACCAAATACATTAGGTGACCATAGTAGGTAGGGAATAACCTTCCGAGGTTATACCCTATGGTCACATCGTTTGAGTAGTTGTATGATAGGTAGTTTATATGCCTTAGGTAAATTACCAGAATACCCTTTTCATGTATAATTGGTAATTAAGCCTATGTAACCAAAACTTTTGTCACATAACTGATTATGTAACATGTTTAGGCATATAACACTTGTCATAGGACTAGTTAGGCGGTCCGAACGCGTTTCACACGAACGACGCGTTAAAGTAGCATAAGCTACCTAAACGGGTCGTAATGGGTCGTAAGCACTTATGTTAGGTTTCATTTAGTATGTAGGCTTTGTTAAACCATATTACACGAGTCTCCATACTCGTTTGGTTTACGAACCCTCATTCTATCCGATCTTTCGATATAGGTCCGGTTTATTAACATGGTTACCTATATTAGGTGCCGTTTGATTCCGTGATCTCTAGCATTGCTTGGTGGTTATCTTAGGACTACTGAACAATCTCAAGTGAGTACATAGACCCCTCTTTTACTGTTTACCAAACATTTTGGGGTGGAACACATGTGCCTACTTGTTACTTTCATGCTTTCCTGTTTTCATATCATATACTTGCTATGTTTATTAGTACATTCATAGTACATGATTTCATTACATTTTATGCTATGTGTGCCCATTGTGTGCATTACTTAGTACATCGTTTTACATTACATTTCATGCTATGTGTGCCCATTGTGTGCATTACTTAGTACATCGTTTTACATTACATTTCATGCTATGTATGTCCATTGTGTGCATACTTAGTACAGTTGTTTTCATCACATGCTTACATTTTGTTATGACATTTGGATTGTTTACAATGGAACAATACATTCATTAACACTAGCTACGCCGTTCGTTAGTAGGTAGTGGTACCATAGGAATTGACAACTCCCGTTCCTGAAATCCTGGGTTTGTTTGGATTGGAAGGAATGACCGAATTCGATATACATAACTTAGATAAACCTTTAATTTGTTTAAGGGTTTATCGCCACAGTCTCAAGGCTTGGATGTATGCATTATAAGAATACCGCATAAATGTTTGTATCAGTATAGCATGCATTTGTTACACAAAACATAACTTTGATTTAAACTGTGTTTTACTTCAATACCTTGTTGTTGTGCATTTTACATATGGTTTAGTTGATACATTTCACTTACCATACATGACATTTCTGGTTACACATTACATGATCTACATTAAACATAAACATTTTGACAGTGATATACACATTTAGTGGTTTACATTGAACATAGACATTTCGATATGGTTTACACATTATCACATGACAATTCATTTATACATGAACAATTTACATTGACGGTTGGTTTGAGTAAGTGAATGGAGTAACGAGGCGTGTGTAATATGATACAAGCATGGTGGATACGCCGCTGGTACTTCCTATATATAAGTGTTTGTATGATATTACATGTCGTAGCGTTACTTAAATCATTTCAATATTTGGCATATTACGTTTTACATAAACAACTTATTTTCACAAGACAATGATTTACAAAACAATTTATCTTATACAAACTCATTTTACTTGGTTATTCATTTAACCTTACATTATTCTCTTATTTATACATATCATCGCTTTTTGAATGACTTACAAAACAAAACAACTTACAAGGTTCATGACTGACTGTTACTAAACAACTTTTTCTTAAACTTAAGTCATGAATCCTACTTTCACAAAACCTATGTATCTCACAGGCATTTTTATGCTGACGTACCTATTTTCACATGTGTTTTCAGGTGCTTTTGCATAGGATGATGATCGTGACACTAGGGCGGACCTGTGCCTTAGAGACTTAAAATGGAGATAGAGCTTGTTTAATTATGTTATAAACTCTTTATTTACTGTTTAAGACAATGTAACTCTTATGTTGATAAATAAAATACAACTTTGTATGCCATGGTTATGAAACAATTAATTCTGTTACAACACTCCCCGACGTTTTCCGCCACGTTTTGTATTTTATACGTGGTCGGGGTGTGACACGGTGAACTTGTTCGGTCACCGCTATTATTGAATTATGTCATTACAACACCTTGTGGTGTCGGTATAAACTTGTTGCTTGTGCTAATCATGGTCAACCGTTTCGCACGAAACTACACATACTTTTGTTTGACTTGTCATTTAAACATTCTTAATGCAACTACGAATTAAGACAATGATACACCAGATTCGGTTGTATTTCATTTCGGTGTATTCTCGCAATTGAATAATGTCAACACACTAATTTTATCCATTTATTTGTTCGAAAGTTGATGGAAGGTTTTCATGTTACTATTACATTTGAGCTTGCTGATTCTAAGTTCATCTACCGGAATGTTATTGTTTCTAGAACTCATTTGCATATTGTGACCGATCGTTTGGAATTCTATTTGTTGAAACTCCTCTTTTGTTGAACCCCTGTCAACTAAGTTACACTAGATTATGATGGGATTTTAACATGTTTATCAAAGCAATTTCATCCATATGAAATAAAAACGCAGCGGAAAAAAAGTTTAAAACATGTTACTTTTGTAAGATATAAAACCGTTCATATGCAAAATCCCAAAACCCGGATCCATATATGAAGATGCATACCATCATATACAACCATAGGGTGTTTAGAATACTACCTTCCAAGGAGTAGAGGATATGAAAAAGATGATGCTTCTTGAAATGGTTGTCTTCAAGAGTAGAAGACCTCAAGCTTGTATACCCAAAGCTTCCAACAAACACTTCATGTTTAGCTAGGATTTCTACACTTATGAACTCACTTTTGAAAAACCCTCTTGTTAACCATCTCATGGCCGAAAATATGAGAGGAGTTTTGGAGTTCTTGCACTTGTTATATGAACTTGAAACGCACCAATAGATCAACCATACATGACCCGATTTATTAAGAGTCCAACACTTGATTTTTCCAAATAAAATCAACTCTTGGATGATCATGTTTAGGCCGAAATTTTCAGCCATGTTTATCTATCTTCTTCAAGTTCCCTTTTATCAAAATTCATCAAAATGAATATAAAAGACTTGAGAGATTTTGCCACCCCCATTCCCCAATTACAAGATGTCTAGTTATGACAATTGCATGAAACCTCATTGGACCACAATGGTCTTGGAAAGACCATCCAATCAAGAGGCTTCTAACTATGACAACATGCATGGAAGATTATTGGCCATTTATGTCTTGGGGAGGGGGGGGGGGGCGGCCTAGCTTTTATTTTTATAAAAAAAAAATTCAAAACTTTCTTTTATAAATTTAAGTCTTGATTAATTTTATAACTTTTATAAAATTATAACATCATGTGTTATAAGACTTATACAACCTTTTATTATGTTATTTAACCCATTAAATAACAAAATAAAATATTCTCTCAAAATAAATTATACATATAATTTATTAGTTTGTCAAGTGCAATTATTTAGAAAACCAATTTCTAAATATTCTAAGTGTTGATATTTATTTATTTGATCATATCATAAATAAATATTGTAAGTGTTTGTCTAGCTTGTTATTGGGTATGACTCGACTTGGATCATAACGTACTAGCCACATCAATTTAATATGTGTCTTGGGCATACAGAGTCCAACAATCTCCCACTTGCACAAGATACATAGAAGATTGATGCAAGCAGTAAATAATGCCTAACTACGGTTTACTACCCCTAATACGTATGACTATATGTGCCATTCAATAACATCATCCTCTTCAAGTCCCTTACTTGAAAATGATTTAGGTGAATCTATCATTTATCCTTTCGTTACAGATGTCATGTCAAATCCAGAGACACAGAGTGATCACTCTCTGTTGATTTAACTTTAGCAGGCCTTAGACATCTTACTCTCAATGAATAAGAGGAACAAATCCCATCTTGACTACATACGTCTCTCACAATCACCTTGTACCACACCTGAGCTTAGCCTTATGTACTGTCATATTACTGACAGCGAAGAAATAAGTCAAGGCATAATATTTGGTGAATATCAAGACCCAATATGTATCTCAGGTCTGAGGATACTATGATATTCTCCTTTACTCAAATTTACTTATGATCAATCACAAATGATTCCATGCAGTAATATTTGAGAGCGAGTCAGTCCAATATTTGTATCCCACAAATATCTGTGAACCTTGGCAGCAACGCCTTGCTCTATATTCATACTTCATGAATATATACCAATCCAAGTTCATAATAGTCTTACATTCATATTTATTCCCACAAGTATGATCGACTACGGACATTTAGAATAAGTAACTTATTCACGGATTTTTACATGCTAAAATGGAACATAACTCAACATACCATAAAGAGTTATAATAACAATTGTTCCAATATCCAAATATAAAATAGATCAAATCCAATCACTAGAATATCGAAGTCCTAAGGCACAAGTATGACCCCTTCATGCTTTGCCCATTCAAGGAGCTTCGTGAGTGGATCCGCAATATTTTGATCAGTGTGAACTTTGCGAATACATATCTTTCTCTTTTTCAACTTCATCCCTTATGTAGTTGAAAGTCTGCTCAATGTGCCTAGTCTTTCGATGTACACGAGGTTCCTTGATTTAAGCAATCGCACCATCGTTATCACAAAGATCTCTAGGGGTCCTGAATGGTAGGGACTACCCCTAGATCGGCAATAATTCAAGTGGCAGATCCATATGAATTATCACGATCAATGAAGCGGCGATGTATTCTGATTCTGTAGTGGACAATGCTACCCTGTTTGTGATCGAGAACCATCTTGATCAGTTTGGAAACTCGTATCCATGTAACCCTTTACAACGAATTCCGAAACTCGCATCCTTGTAACTCTTTTACAACGAGTTCTTTTCACCAGATCCATATATTAGAAACATATCCTTAGTCCTTCTAAGGTATTTCAATATATATTTTTTAACAGTCACCCAATGACTGTTACTCGCTGGTATCCTTTTGTCATGCCTAAAGCGCATGACATGTCCGTTCCAGTGCATATCATTACATACATAATGAATCCTATAGCTATCGCATATGGGATTCCTTTCAATCTTTCTTGCTCATCCTTTGAGCTTGGACATTGAAACGCTTTCAATATTGTCCTCTCTTTGAATAGGTACCAAAACTTTCATAGTGTTCTTCATCTTGAACCTTTTCAAGACTTTGTCAATGTATGCACTTTTGTTTAAACCTATCTAGCGCCTTGACCTATCCTTATAGATCTTTATTCCTAAATATAGGCGACTTCACCGAAATCCTTAATGGAAAAACAACTTTCAAGCCAGGCTTTTACACCCTCCAAGGTTGGAATGTTATTTCCAAATAGTAGAATGTCATCGACATATAATACTAAGAAAGTAATAATGCTCCCACTAGCCTTCTTATTCACATAAGCTTTATCAACGTTTTTGATGAATCCATATTCCCTAATCTCTTCATCAAAACGGTGATTCCAACTTCTAGATGCTTGTTTCAATCCATAGATTGATATCTTTAACTTGCATACTTTGTTAGGATGTTTTTGGATCGACAAAACTTTCAGGCTTTAACTATATAGACATCTTCCTCAAGATATCTATTAAGGAAAGCCGTTTTGACATCCATTTTACAAATCTCATAATCATATTATGCAGGTATGTCAAATAATATCCTAATTGACTTTAGCATTGCCATAGGCGAGAAGGTCTCATCATAATCAACCCTTTGAGTTTGAGTGAAACCTTTTGCTAAGAGTTTCGTTGTACAAGTATCCAAGTTTCCATGCATATCCGTTTTCTTCTTGAAAACCCACATACTTCCAACTACTTTGGAGTTAAGAGGTGGCACAACCAATTCCCAAACTTGGTTGTCATACATGGATTGCATCTCTACGTTCATAGCCTCAAGCCATTTGTCGCAATCGGATTTCGACATTGCATCATGGTATATGGTTGGTTCATCTGAATCTACCACATAGCATCCATCCATAAAAAATCCATATCTTTCAGGTGGATTACTAATTCTACCAGATCTGCGAACGTTTTGTGTATGTTGATCAACCATTTGATCATCTTCAACAACCTCTTGTTGAGTGCTAGTATCAACCAAACGTGTATCGGCTTTTGGTTCCTGATCCTCATCAAGTTCCATTGTTCTAATAATTCCTTCCACAAGGAACTTATCTTCCAAGAACTCAGCCTGTCGAGCAACAATTACCTTTTGCTCTGTTGGATCGTAGAAATAATATCCTATATCATCTTTAGGATGTCCTACGAAGATACACTTAGTGGATCGTACTTCCAACTTGTTTGGGGTGTATTGCTTCACATAAGCTTCACAACCCATACTTTTAAATATGATAATGATGGAACCTTTCCATGTCATATTTCAAAAGACGTCGTATCCACTTTCTTGGTTGGGGCCATATGGTCCACGGAGAGCAAAGCGTAACCCCAAAGTGATAGAGATAATGCGCTCCTAGCCATCATAGATCGAACAATATCTAATAGAGTTCGATTCCTCCTCTATCAAAACCGAAGAACTTTTAAAAAAGTTGATTTTTGTACTTCACTTTTTGAAGATTCTGAACGTTTCAAAACTTCTTCTTTGTGTCAAGTACATATAACCATAACTACTATAGTTGTCGGTTAAAGTAATGAAGTATCTTTCACCATACCTAGTTATTGGCTTAAAAGGATCACATACATTCGAATGTATGATACCTAAGAAATTTATTGCCCTTTCCCACTAAAGGGTTTCTTAGTCATTTTACCTTGCAAACAAGATTCACATGTATCAAATGAACCAATTTCATTTGTTTCCAAAAGATCATTCTTTCGAAGTTTTACATGCGACATCTGTTTATATGACCAAGGCGATAATGCCAAAGATAAGTCTCACTCAAATCCATTTTGAGTTTGTTGGTGATTGCTTGGTACATTGAACTATCAAATGATGTATTATTATGAACCAATTCATAACTACCATTTGAAGGCATAGTTTTAAAGTAAAACATGTCATTCATCGAAATATAAATGTCATTGTTTACAAACTTTAAATCAAAACATATTGTCTCAAAAGGGAAACTTAAATAATGTTCCTAGTCAAACTAGGAGCATTTAAAACATTTTAAAACAATTTCCAAACCATTTGGAAGTTTCAAAACATAGTTCCTTTCTTGTAATGTTTATTTCTTTTGAACCTTTTGCAACGAATTGCAAACATGAGTTCCACATCCGGTATCTAATACCCATGTGTTAGAAGAGATAACATCAAGGTCAATATGTATTATTAAGATTGTACCTGAGGTTTGCCTAGCATCCCTCTTGTTTTCAACTCTTTGAGATAGATTGGACAATTCCTATTTAAATGCCCTATCTCACCATACTCAAAGCATGGATCGTTCATGGCAACCTTTACCTTCTTCTCTTTTGGTTTTGGTGGTTTCGCTTTAGTCTTTCTAATTATTTCCCTTTGAATTACCCGTTTCCATTTGCAACATTTGCTTTGGTGTCGGGGTGATGCCCTTTCTAGTTGCCACCCTCATTGATCGTTAGAATGGATAAAACCCTTTTATCCATATTGAGCCTTTCGAGGTGATCAATGTGGCTTTTCATCTTAAAGACATAAGATGAGTCCGATTGGGTTTCCTCCATTCGACATGCATGAAGTGCTCGAACCGTTTCGAAGCGTTCTACCCATAGGAACATTTCCTACAATTGGTTAATCATTTCGTATGCTCATGATGTTCAAAACCTTTTTGAATCTCGGGAATCATAATTCCTAACATGAGGCAAGAGGCTTACGTAGTATCCTCGATATACTTAATTCAATCGTTATAGGCATCCTTATCTTCCATAAGATGTTCATTGGGATTAGGATCGTTTTCTAGTGATAGGTTACGGACGGTTTGGGTAATATTGTTAGCGGCCATCTACAAAATTTAACAAGGTTCAATTTTAGTATTTTCGATATTATTATATTTTAATCATTAATACCCTTTGTGTCTTATAGACAATTAATAATTAAAATCTAGAATCCAACGTTACATTTAAATATTGGTTAGGTGACCTTTATCCCTCTATTTAAATTAACAAGGTAGTCAACGTTTGACAATTGCAACTCTTTGCAACTTCTAGCCATATGGGATCGCTTAAACATCTTTATGTTTAGTTGGCACGTTTAATCCCATCAACACCGTTTGTTCGCCATGCTTCGGTGACCCTAAGTTCATGGTTTCCAAATCAAGTCGTCCAACTTACACACACGTGTGAGTTTATACACATAAGTGGTTAGGTGACCTTTATCCCACAAACATGGTAAACCCACCTCGAATATACAAGTTCCCTCAAATGTGGTTAGGTGACCTTTATCCCACGAAAGAGTTCCCAAGTGTTTCGAGTGTTGTATAAAAGGATGGTGTTTGACTTGTTTTATAAAAGGGATTTTTAAGTTTTCAAAAATTCTAGTTTAGAAAACTTTATGTACCATACATTTGCATGCATTCAAATCCTTGGTACTTTTGTGAAAATAAATTTCAAGGTTCTTTTTAATAAAACCCATTTTATTATAAAATCATTAATTTTTAATAACCTTTTATTAACCAATTTTAATGATCTTTTAAAGAACCAATTTTAAGCTTGTTGTTGATTATTAGTTTGTTAAGCATGCATATCCAAATATCATCAAACAACAAAAATAAACAACCACACAAGCACAACACACATATCATTAGGTGCATAACCATATCCAACTATTTTGACCACACTTGTTAGCCGAAACAAGTGTGCCAAAAGGTCCTTCCTAAAGGGTGAAAAATGACACAAGTATTGTGTCGTTGAACTCCCACTTGATCCCGCATCCAAATGCTTCAAATCTCCCTTTTGTGTTGTGATTTCTCCACCTTTTTTGAGCTTCCAAAATGTACTTTAATTCAGCTCCAAACTCCTTTGGGCTCCGAAAATGTGTTTTGGTTTTCGGGCTAAAATCCCGTTAAGAACTATGAAGTCCTTTATGCCCGAAATTGGCAAAAACCAAAACCGCATTTTTATGTGCATCTTCTTTTACAAAATATATCCTAATACATTTTTTCTAGTAAAATAAAATGCACCTAGTATATTTATTTTACATGCCAAATGAAAAATAAATAAATTACATATCTTTACAAATGGAAGACAAATTAATAATTATTACAACCTTTGAAATAATTAAATATAAATCACAACACAATTATTCAACACAAGGTCATGGCTAGGTTATATGCACCAAATATATATCCATATATATATATATATTAATTTCAAGAAGCATAAAAAAATGGTTCCCTTTTAATAACCATTTTCGGCTATGTCCAAAAAACCGAAAAGGTAAGTTTTGTCCAAACAAACAAATCATCCATATGAAATAATTTTTCAAGATTCATTTATGCATGTAAGAATATAATCTTGAAAAAAAAAGGGATAACCATACTTAGAATTTCGGCCATAGGGTTTTCACCAAACCCGAAACCCGAAAATTTTAAGTCTATTGAAGCATGCACTCATATAAGCGGCTCTAGATGCCATTGATGGGATTTTAACATGTTTATCAAAGCAATTTCATCCATATGAAATAAAAAGGCAGCGGAAAAATTTTTTAAAACATGTTACTTTTGTAAGATATAAAACCGTTCATATGCAAAATCCCAAAACCCGGATCCATATATGAAGATGCATACTATCATATACAACCATAGGGTGTTTAGAATACTACCTTCCAAGGAGTAGAGGATATGAAAAGATGATGCTTCTTGAAATGGTTGTCTTCAAGAGTAGAAGACCTCAAGCTTGTATACCCAAAGCTTCCAACAAACACTTCATGTTTAGCTAGGATTTCTACACTTATTTTGAAAAACCCTCTTGTTAACCATCTCATGGCCGAAAATATGAGAGGAGTTTTGGAGTTCTTGAACTTGTTATATGAACTTGAAACTCACCAATAGATCTGTCACACCCTGGCTTTGCGGAAGCGTGGTTAATTTTGGTGTGACTTCTTAATACCATAGCTTAATCATAACCAAGCTATATGAATTAAAAACATGCAAGATCATCCATTAAGTTTTGAAAACCAAATACAGTACCATTGTTTTAACGGGAACATACCCTAACAACCATAACCTTGTTCAACAGACATTACAACTTAAAATATAACATAAACATGGTTAAAGGATTGTGTCTTGTCCAGGAAAGAGACACATCCCCTAAACCCCGGATGACCTCGGAAACTAGTGCAGCGGAAAACATGCCATACCGTGCCAGATCCCTTTTAATTTCCTGAAATACATGTAAGTTGAAAAATCAACAATAATGTTGAGCGAGTTCATGTGTAAGTGAGTATGTAAAACACTTGTGAGTATAAAAATAAAATCGTGGTATGTAGCAGATAAGGGGAATTGAGATCACCAATGGTTTGCAAGGCCACTGATTTATGTGAAGTGCAAATAGGGAGACTCAAACCTAGCAGATTTCGCCACGGCATTAGTATGTGGACAAAGTCACCCCGAGGTCCGTTTCTAGTTTGGCCTGGGGCTGGGCTCGCTATACCCAGATAGATCTACCGCTCCTGTCCCTCGGTCCCGCCATGAGGACTAATGGCCTCATGTTGCTCCTACCCACTCACATGATCTAAGTAGTAAACCTCCTTACGCTAACCATACCGTATAAAAAGTACTCGTAATCATAGTAACATGTATTTCACCCCCGCAGTTAAGAAAACTGAAAACAGTTAGAGAAAAGGGGGACATGAACTCACAGTGAAGCGTCTCTACCAAGTATTCCAAATCAGGCAGCTGTGCGACGACCTACAGGTGCTAATTTCTATTAGACGGATGGCCGTGCCTTAGCTTTATAGTTTAAGTTTTTGGGAAATAGTTAGACAACTATTTCGGGTTTACTTTTCGTATGTACTTGGTAGTTAGTTTCCTTCCCAAGGATGGGGGATTTAATACATGTGCGTTTGGATTATATCATTAAGTCTCACTTAATATATATATTTATTTCCAATTCCAAAATATAAGTATTTTTCTCAAAAATATTATATTTTCACTTCACATAACACTTCCAAAAAAAATAATACGTTGATAGAATACGCGTTCGTAATTATTTCCGCATAATGCGTAAGTTACGTTTTAACGTTCGAGTGGTAATATATATTACCAGTGTAACTTATATAGTTATTGTAGAGGCGTTCATGTTATTTTGGATCTGTTATTGTTCGAAAATATTATTTTTACTCTAAAAATAATATTTATGTATTTTCACAAAATAATCATAAACAGTGTGGTGAAAAATATATCTACTGAATATATATTTATCACGTTTAATTTTGTGAAAATCCCACCTCCGATTATTTAGTAAATAAAGTCATGGCGAAATTTATATTTCGAAAACACGTCAAAAATAATTCTAACACTTGTTGTGTAAATAATTCTAAGTGTTAGGTTTTTAGAAAAATTTCGCCAGAGTTTCCTCTGTACTGGAGGTGGCCACGCCTTCAAGCGTATCATTTTCTTTTACAAATTCAATTTCAATAACTTCCTTATTCAATCAAACAATTTCTGACACATCAAACTAGTCGACAAGTATGTAAATCGCATAATCGCATGAACTTGTAGTTTTTCCGAAACTATAGTGTAAATCCCATTATATTTTGTGGATCTTTATATAAAGTAATTTTGATCTCGTAAAAACCTCGTTTTTAGAGAAATCCGTCTTTACAACTTCTCGTCATCTTTTACAAAGTTTGTTATTTTTGTCGAAACTTTTCATTTCACAAGTGCTTACACACTTGTGGTTTATAAAAATCATACTTGTTAGTGTAAGATCCGTCTTTTAGAAAACATGATTTCTTTGACGCTTGGTCCTTTGAAAATACCACTTGCAGATACGTAGATCTGCTAGTTTTAAACACTATTCCACAAGTAAAACATTTTTACACAAGTTCATGATTCGCGTGTGGTAGAGTTTCACCTTTTAACCCTTGTTCTATTCAAAACAACCTTATGTCATGATTCGTGATCATGACCAAACCGGGTTAAACGATGATCCGAGCTACCACAACATAGATCGGGTCTAGATAATCACCAATTTCAAATACTACAACATTTACACAACTAGTGAGCTTTTAACCATCATTTTCCATATTTTTAGTAGACTTTAATGCTTCAAATTGCAAGATTCCGAGTTTTAATCGTTACACAACGTATTAACCACTTTAGATTAGTTCAAGAGAGTGTTTTAAGCATTATACCTCTAGCTCGAGGCTAGGGAAGAATCTATGCGCAAAAGAGGTGGATAAAAGCTAGGTAGAGAGGTCCTTCGTCTTCCGTTTGCTCCAAGGCTCCTCGTATGTGACCCGTAACACTTGTATATGCTTGGAACTTGAAGATCAAAATCGAAAATGGATGGGGTGCCCCAAGGGGTGTTCGGCCGTGAGTAGAGCAAGAGGGAGAGAGAGTAATTTTTGTGTGTTGTGTGGGGTGAATGATCTCTAGTGCCATCCATCATACTTATAGACAATTTAGAAGTTTTAATCCAATGGATTATATGTTATTTAGATATGGGACAAGAGGCAATATTATAATAAAAAATGGTACAAGCTTGGTCCCATGGTGACCGATCGGCCCAAGGGGGGGGGGTCTTGGTTCGATCTCAACTAGATTAGTTGATGTTTAGTTAGGTTAATCTAGTTAAGTTGAGTGATTAACTCGGTTAGTGGTGTGTTGTGTTTTAAAGCGGGTGTTGGGGTGTTCAGGGACCCTAACTGGCTCAGAAAAAGATCAATAATATTTATGGCAATATTTTTATGTTCCGGGTATAGTCCGGTTGTTCGGTTGGATAGTAATCCGTTAAAGCGTTACTAAAGCTTTAAAGTGTTGTTATTACTCTTTTTAGTGACACAACTTATTTCTGACACTTTGGGAAGTGTCTAGTAATATTTTTCTCATGTTTTGGCACTTTATTAGTTAGCTAAAAGCTGAATTATTTTTGTAAAGTGCTGAGTTTTGTACTTTGAGTACGTTTTAGGCACCTCCAGTCACTGTGACTTATCCCTAGAGACGCAGTTCTACAACCCTTATATCCCTACACTCACCCCTGGTGTAGCAAAATCTTTCTGGCTCATACAGGCCTTAGAGGCAGTGTTTGCCTGATGCTGGCTTTATCAGCATGTTCAGTAGGTTATCCGCTATAGTGCTACTGTGCTTTTTGTGCATCATGTTTGTCACTAAGGTGCTGTAAGCAAAATATAGAGTGACAGCAAATAAAGTATGATGCAAGTAAGTGCATGTATCAGTATGCAAGTAGCAGTTTATCAGAAATTTCAGTTAAGCACAGTAATTAAGCAGCAATTAATCATTAATTAAATCGTACGGATACCTGGTTTAGTGAGGGTTGTCACATTCTCCCCCCGTTAAATAAATTTCGTCCCGAAATTTAAGTTCTGCTTGTAGAAGCAGGGTTCTTAGGAAAAAGGTGGGGGTATTTCTCTTTCATCCGGTCCTCACGCTCCCAGGTGTACTCAGGACCGTGTCTGGCATTCCAACGAACTTTGACGAGCTTGACACTGCTCCGGCGGGTCTTGTTTACTTTCCAATCCGTGACCTCAACGGGTTCTTCAACGAAGTGGAGCGTGTCGTCAACATGAATCTCGTCGATGGGAATGGCAACGGTGACTTGAGTTGGACTTTTCTTCAGGTTGGATACATGAAATGTATCGTGAACACCATTCAGTTCAGCAGGTAGGTCCAACTTGTATGCTACTAGTCCTATTCTTTCCAGAATTCTGAAGGGACCAATGTAGCGCGGATTTAACTTCCCACGCTTCCCGAAGCGTGCCACACCCTTCCAGGGTGAGACTTTCAATAACACCATTTCTCCAACTTGGAAATCCACATGTTTCCGGTTTGGATCCGCATAGGCCTTCTGTCTATGGCGATCTGCTTCGATGCGTTTAAGAATCTGCGCGATCTTGTCCGTCGTCTCCTGGACGATTTCGGGACCAGCAAGCTGTCTATCACCTGCGTCAGCCCAACATAGAGGTGATCGACACTTGCATCCGTAAAGGGCTTCGAATGGCGCGACACCAATACTGGTGTGGTAGCTGTTGTTGTATGAAAATTCGACCAAAGGTAAATGTTTATCCCAGCTACCGCCCAAATCCATAACACACGCTCTCAGCATGTCTTCCAAAGTCTGTATCGTTCGCTCGCTCTGACCGTCAGTTTGCGGATGAAACGCAGTGCTCAGATTCAATTGTGAGCCAAAGGCTTCTTGGAAGGATTGCCATATCCTTGACACAAACCTTCCGACTCTATCAGAGATGATTGAGAGAGGTACTCCATGGCGCGCGACGATCTCTCTCATGTAAATTTCAGCCAATTTGCTAGTGTTATCCTTCTCCCTGATAGGCAAGAAGTGTGCTGACTTTGTTAAACGATCCACTATCACCCAGATAGTGTCATGGCCTCTTGGCGTCCTTGGCAATTTTGTAACAAAATCCATTGAGATTTGTTCCCATTTCCACTTGGGAATCTCAGGTTGTTGCAGAAGTCCTGAAGGCTTCTGGTATTCCGCTTTAACCTTAGCGCACGTTAAACATTTGCTCACGTAAACAGCAACATCGCCCTTCATCCTAGGCCACCAATAATAATCTTTGAGATCCTGGTACATCTTATCCGCTCCTGGATGGATAGAGTACCGCGATTTGTGAGCTTCATCGAAAATAACTTTCCTTAAATCACCAAACAGAGGAACCCAAATCCTTTTCTCAAAACATAACGTTCCTTCTTCGTTTGGTACCAAAAGCTTCTCCATCCCACGGAGATATTCTTCTTCAAGGTTTCCTTCCTTGAGAGCTTCCTTTTGCGCGGTACGAATGCGCAAGGAAAGATCGGTCTGAATAATCATTTCCAAAGCTCTAACCCTTATGGGCTTGATTCTCTCTTTACGACTTAGGGCATCGGCGACTACATTCGCCTTCCCTGGATGATACTTTATCTCGCAGTCGTAGTCGTTCAGCAATTCAACCCATCGTCTTTGCCTCATATTCAACTCCTTCTGGTTGAATATATGCTGTAGGCTCTTGTGATCTGTAAAGATTGTACACTTCGTACCATAAAGGTAGTGTCTCCAGATCTTTAGTGCAAATACCACTGCGCCAAGTTCCAAATCATGTGTGGTATAGTTCTTTTCGTGCACTTTCAATTGACGCGATGCGTAAGCAATAACCTTTTGGCGTTGCATCAACACACAACCCAATCCTTGACGTGAAGCGTCGCAGTATACCACGAAATCATCTATACCTTCTGGTAGGGCTAAGATAGGCGCATTGCAGAGCTTATCCTTCAGTATCCGGAAGGCTTCCTCCTGTTTGATTTCCCAATCAAACTTCTTATCCTTCTGCGTGAGGAGCGTCAATGGTTGAGCGATCTTTGAAAAATTCTCAATGAACCTTCGATAGTAGCCAGCCAAACCCAAGAATTGCCGAATCTCGGTTGGCGTCTTTGGCGTTTCCCAATCCTTGATCGCTTCGATCTTTGTTGGATCCACATGAATTCCATCTCCATTTACCACGTGCCCAAGGAATTGCACCTCACGTAGCCAAAATTCGCACTTGGAGAATTTGGCATACAGTTGTTCCTTCTTTAGCAGCTCTAGAATGGCTCTGAGATGCTGCTCGTGTTCAGCCTTCGTCTTTGAATAAATTAAAATGTCATCGATGAATACAATCACGAACTTATCCAAGTACGGCTTGCAAACTCAATTCATTAGATCCATGAATACCGCAGGTGCGTTTGTCAAACCAAATGGCATAACGAGGAACTCGTAGTGTCCATAACGAGTTCTGAAGGCTGTCTTCGGGATGCTCTCTTCTTGTATCCTTAACTGATGGTATCCAGATCGAAGATCGATCTTTGAATAAAAGCTTGAACCTTGCAGTTGGTCAAACAGATCATCAATTCTTGGCAGAGGATACCTATTCTTGATCGTCAGCTTGTTCAATTCCCGGTAGTCGATGCACATTCGAAAACTACCGTCCTTCTTCTTGACAAACAGGACCGGAGCTCCCCAAGGTACCCTTATCTAACAACTCTTGAAGCTGTGTTGACAGTTCCTGCATCTCAGACGGAGCAAGTCTGTACGGTGCCTTAGCCACAGGCGCGGCGCCTGGAACTAAGTCAATGTGAAACTCTACCTGCCTCTGAGGTGGCAGTCCCGGCAAGTCTTCTGGGAAGACTTCTGGATACTCCCTCACGACAGGGATGTCTTCGATTCTTGGCTCAGCAGCCTTCTTATCCACAATGTGTGCCAGGAAGGCAACACATCCCTCCCGCAAACACTTTCGCGCTTTCAGGCAGCTGATAATTCTTAGCGGCGTATCACGCTTCTCTCCGTGAACTACAATTGTTTCGCCATCTTCGGTTGGGATACGAATAACTTTTTCGTGACAAACTATCTCAGCCTTGTTGCCTGATAACCAATCCATTCCTACTACCACGTCGAAGCTTCCCAACTGGACTGGTAGTAGATCTAGAGCGAACTCACGTTCTCCCAATTCAATCACACAACCTCTGATAACTTCGTTGGCTTCTACTAACTTCCCATTGGCCAATTCGATTGAGTAGGGAATATCTAACTTATTAGAGGCTAACCCAAGCATACTCTTAAATTCTAACGACACGAAGCTATAATCGGAACCAGTATCAAATAAAACGGATGCATAGCGTTGGTTCACAGGGAACGTACCAGTAACGACATTGGGATCCTGGCGCGCTTCCCTTGCTTCGATTTGGAATACTCTTCCACGGGCTTGGTTTAACTCTGGGCAGTTCTTCTTAAAATGCCCGATATCACCGCAGTTGAAACATCCGAGTCTTTGCCCGTTTCCACCAGCTTGATCATTCCTCTGATTACGATTCACGGCGCCCGCTTGGTTAGCATTATTGACCCGATTTTCGTTACCGCCATAGTTTCCTTGTGGGCGATTCTCAATACCACCACGATTATTATTTCTATTCCCAAAACCTCCTTGGCCTCCCCGGCCAGCACTAGCCCAACAAGAATCTTTCGAGTGGCCCGGCTTTCCACATGCTTCGCATACTTTCACACTACAATGGCCAGTATGATGGCGTTGACAGGTATTACACTTGGGCTGGGTGCCCTGATATCCTTTTCCTTTCTTTCCACTGCCAGCTGATCCTCCTTTCTTAACCGCCACACTGGCGCCTTGCTTGAAGTTTGAGAACTTCCGCTTGTTACCTCCCGACGACTCGACATGAGTCTCTTTCTTCTTATGCTCAGCATCATCAAACTTGTTCAGGCGAATGGCCTCCTCTGTGAGAGCCACGCTCAAATCAATGGCTTCAGTGATAGTCGCCGGCTTGGATGAGGTTACCATGCTTATGATTTGAGGAGCTAGTCCCCAAATGAAGCGTTCAATTCTCTTGAACTCAGGAGTGACCATGTAGGGTACCACATGCGATAAGTCATGGAACCGTTGAACGTATTCTGCTATCTTTGGACCGTCCATTTTCAAATGCCAAAACTCGGTCTCCAATCTCTGGATTTCTGCGCGGGAACAGTACTTTTTGCGCATAAGTTCCTTCAGTTCGGTCCAGGTGAGCGCGTAGGCAGCAGCTTCGCCTAGTGTCTGTACTTGCAGATTCCACCAAGAGAGGGCTCCATCCAAGAATAGCCCTGAGATATAGGTGACTTGCTGATCCAATGCGCACTTGCTCATGCGAAGAACAGATTCGGTTTTCTCAGCCCAACGAACAAAGGCGACAGCACCTCCAGTGCCATCAAAGTTGACTGGTTTGCAGTCTAGAAACTGCTTGTAGGTGCACCCTGCACATACGTTATAACATATGAATGGCATTAGCATCCTTGCTAGAGATATCCAATTAGGTCACGGTATGTCTTAACGCCTTAGTATTACCGTGAAGTGGATTGTTATTCCCTTGATTAATACTTCCGCTCGTTCCTGGCTGAGACGCTGCATACTGTGCTATGGCAGCAGCAATGACTTGTTGTAGTTCTGCCTCATTACTAGGCATGCGTGTCTCACGTCTTGGCGGCATCTTCTAAAAGATGGTTTAAGTTGGTCAGGCCATAGTAAAGCTCCCATGTTATAATACGTAGGTCAGGTCATAATGTAGCGTACGTATATAACGATAATAATAGTAAAAACACATAACGTCTCATGTTATCAATACATCACAAATACCAATCACACAACATCCCATGTCATAAAAATACAAGTAAGCAATCAAGCGAATCAAATATGATGAGAATACTGCGATTGCCATATATCGAGACCACATAGTAAGTGTATCAGTACATCCCTGTGTCATACAATCATCAATCAACTAGGGGCTACATCACCCCTGTCCAAAAGCTATATCATGTCAATGTCAAATACGTCAAATACAAGTCATCAAAAGTCAGATTCAAATGCAGTCTCCAAAAATGCTGTGCAGTCCAACAATCACCGTCTTCTCATCCTCGTCTACCCAAACAGCACTGATGAGCTCTATACAGATGGTGGTGGAGGAGTGGGAAAGTGGTTGTAAAGTAAACGACGTAACTGGAGCCAGTCCTCCTCCAAGGCTCGCTGGGTACGAATGATAGAAGCAACCTGCTGCTCTAGTGTAAAGAGACGGGCAGCATAATCTGGAGGTAAGGGTCGAAATGTCTGCAGAGGAGAGTGTGTCTGACCATGGCACTGGCATGGTGGCAGCTGAGCTCTCTCAAGCTCCTGGATGCGCTGCGTGTGCGACTCGTGCTGGGCGACAAAAGACATCAAAACGTCCTCGATAGTATACCCCCTGTGGAAAGAATGGTAGGTGGCATAGCAGAGTCTGGTGCCCAAAGGAACGGCTCACTGGTGGGGTCAAAAGGTGCCACATGAAATGGAGCAACAGAGGGTGGAACAGATGACATCTGGGGCATGAAGGGGATAGACATCGGTACGTGCCCAAAAGGATGGGCTGAAGAACCCTCTCCAGTCCTCCCTGGAGGTACAAACTGAGGAACCTGAAAAGAAAAATCAACATGCCGTGTATCAGGGATCTGAGGGGGAAAAGGTGGAACATCCTCATCAGCAGGTATCCAACCGTGCTGTGCATGCTCATCTGGTGGATCCATGCGTGCCGCGAACAGTGCATGCTCGGGCTCTAGTGGGATGGGATCGGGTGCAACAAAAGGGTGAACAGGTGCAATGTGCTCAACAGGATGGTCAACAAGTATATCAACAACAGGTAGAGGAACGTCAGGATCAACAACGACATGATCGCCCTCTAACAAAGGAACATCCACGGGGAGATCATCAACAGGCGGGTCTGCTATAACAGGTTCAATAGGGATGCCAGCATGTACGAGGTCATGCTCAAGTATGGGGTCTAGAGCGGCTGCCTGCTCAGGAGCGACGACAGGCTCGGGATCATCAAAAGCCATCTCGAAGTCAAACTCGGGGTCGATAAGGTCTACTGGGTCAGCTGGATCCTCCATGGGCTGATCCATAGGTATAAACTCGATATCACGATCCGGGTCGTATCCCGGGGGAAAGATAGGATCAGAATCCTCTATGTCATCATGGTCAAACGCAAAGCTGGGAATAGGTGCAACAGAGGATGCCTGGTCAGGATTAGAATCATGCGCAAAGTGCTGTGCGCTTAATGTGTGAGAAGGTGCGGATGCCACAGACTCGAAGGAGTCTGGGACAGGAGAATGTGCAGGCGAATCCTCAGCGGGAACGCCAACGATCAACAGAAGATCGTCCGCAAGAAGTAGGGCCTCGCCCTGGATCTCATCCTCAAAGGGCTCCTCCTCAAATAGGTCAACATCGCCGTCAGCCTCGGCGTCAAGAAGGAAATCATATGCTAGATAAACGGCTAAGGGTATAGGAGCCGGAATCTCTACTAGAGGTAGGTACTCAGCGGGAGGGTCATCTGCAGGCTCATCAGCACCATCGGGTAGTGCGAAGGGCTGGAAATCATCCTCGTCAGTACTGGTATAGTCAGATGTGTACACCTCGTGCTCGGAGGATGTGAGGTCATCAAATACGATAGGTATGGGTCCAGTAGTGTCCGAATCGCCAGTACCGGCTGAATCCATGAGTCTGTAACATAAACACAAATATGCTCAAATAATCAGTCATACAATCAGATAATCACACAAGTCACCAAGTAAAGTATCACATAATTCTCCTAGTCCCACTAGCCTCCCAGTCTCCTAGACTGCTCTATCAACTACCTCGACCTCTCAGATCGAGCCTCGGTCTCCAATACCGAGCCTCAGCCTCCAAACTGAGCCTACTCTTCCTAGTCCCACTAGCCAATCCTCCTAGTCCCACTAGCCAATTCTCCTAGTCCCACTAGCCAACTAACCTCGATCTCTCAGACCGAGCCTCTGCCTCTCAGACCGAGCCTCAACCTTTTCAGACTGAGCCTATAAATAGTAAAATGTGCTCAACATTTGTTTGTAAAAAGTTTTGGATCTGGACTTAAGTGGTATGCAGAAAAATGTTTTCGTGAGAGCCCTAGTGATCATAGTCTAGACTCGAGAAGGAATCCTAGTTCGCTATGATCAGAGCTCTGATACCAAGCTGTCACACCCTGGCTTTGCGGAAGCGTGGTTAATTTTGGTGTGACTTCTTAATACCATAGCTTAATCATAACCAAGCTATATGAATTAAAAACATGCAAGATCATCCATTAAGTTTTGAAAACCAAATACAGTACCATTGTTTTAACGGGAACATACCCTAACAACCATAACCTTGTTCAACAGACATTACAACTTAAAATATAACATAAACATGGTTTAAGGATTGTGACTTGTCCAGGAAAGAGACACATCCCCTAAACCCCGGATGACCTCGGAAACTAGTGCAGCGGAAAACATGCCATACCGTGCCAGATCCCTTTTAATTTCCTGAAATACATGTAAGTTGAAAAATCAACAATAATGTTGAGCGAGTTCATGTGTAAGTGAGTATGTAAAACACTTGTAAGTATAAAAATAAAATCGTGGTATGTAGCAGATAAGGGGAATTGAGATCACCAATGGTTTGCAAGGCCACTGATTTATGTGAAGTGCAAATAGGGAGACTCAAACCTAGCAGATTTCGCCACGGCATTAGTATGTGGACAAAGTCACCCCGAGGTCCGTTTCTAGTTTGGCCTGGGGCTGGGCCTACACCCAGATAGATCTACCGCTCCTGTCCCTCGGTCCCGCCATGAGGACTAATGGCCTCATGTTGCTCCTACCCACTCACATGATCTAAGTAGTAAACCTCCTTACGCTAACCATACCGTATAAAAAGTACTCGTAATCATAGTAACATGTATTTCACCCCCGCAGTTAAGAAAACTGAAAACAGTTAGAGAAAAGGGGGACATGAACTCACAGTGAAGCGTCTCTACCAAGTATTCCAAATCAGGCAGCTGTGCGACGACCTACAGGTGCTAATTTCTATTAGACGGATGGCCGTGCCTTAGCTTTATAGTTTAAGTTTTTGGGAAATAGTTAGACAACTATTTCGGGTTTACTTTTCGTATGTACTTGGTAGTTAGTTTCCTTCCCAAGGATGGGGGATTTAATACATGTGCATTTGGATTATATCATTAAGTCTCACTTAATATATATATTTATTTCCAATTCCAAAATATAAGTATTTTTCTCAAAAATATTATATTTTCACTTCACATAACACTTCCAAAAAAAATAATACGTTGATAGAATACGCGTTCGTAATTATTTCCGCATAATGCGTAAGTTACGTTTTAACGTTCGAGTGGTAATATATATTACCAGTGTAACTTATATAGTTATTGTAGAGGCGTTCATGTTATTTTGGATCTGTTATTGTTCGAAAATATTATTTTTACTCTAAAAATAATATTTATGTATTTTCACAAAATAATCATAAACAGTGTGGTGAAAAATATATCTACTGAATATATATTTATCACGTTTAATTTTGTGAAAATCCCACCTCCGATTATTTAGTAAATAAAGTCATGGCGAAATTTATATTTCGAAAACACGTCAAAAATAATTCTAACACTTGTTGTGTAAATAATTCTAAGTGTTAGGTTTTTAGAAAAATTTCGCCAGAGTTTCCTCTGTACTGGAGGTGGCCACGCCTTCAAGCGTATCATTTTCTTTTACAAAATCAATTTCAACAACTTCCTTATTCAATCAAACAATTTCTGACACATCAAACTAGTCGACAAGTATGTAAATCGCATAATCGCATGAACTTGTAGTTTTTCCGAAACTATAGTGTAAATCCCATTATATTTTGTGGATCTTTATATAAAGTAATTTTGATCTCGTAAAAACCTCGTTTTTAGAGAAATCCGTCTTTACAACTTCTCGTCATCTTTTACAAAGTTTGTTATTTTTGTCGAAACTTTTCATTTCACAAGTGCTTACACACTTGTGGTTTATAAAAATCATACTTGTTAGTGTAAGATCCGTCTTTTAGAAAACATGATTTCTTTGACGCTTGGTCCTTTGAAAATACCACTTGCAGATACGTAGATCTGCTAGTTTTAAACACTATTCCACAAGTAAAACATTTTTACACAAGTTCATGATTCGCGTGTGGTAGAGTTTCACCTTTTAACCCTTGTTCTATTCAAAACAACCTTATGTCATGATTCGTGATCATGACCAAACCGGGTTAAACGATGATCCGAGCTACCACAACATAGATCGGGTTTAGATAATCACCAATTTCAAATACTACAACATTTACACAACTAGTGAGCTTTTAACCATCATTTTCCATATTTTTAGTAGACTTTAATGCTTCAAATTGCAAGATTCCGAGTTTTAATCGTTACACAACGTATTAACCACTTTAGATTAGTTCAAGAGAGTGTTTTAAGCATTATACCTCTAGCTCGAGGCTAGGGAAGAATCTATGCGCAAAAGAGGTGGATAAAAGCTAGGTAGAGAGGTCCTTCGTCTTCCGTTTGCTCCAAGGCTCCTCGTATGTGACCCGTAACACTTGTATATGCTTGGAACTTGAAGATCAAAATCGAAAATGGATGGGGTGCCCCAAGGGGTGTTCGGCCGTGAGTAGAGCAAGAGGGAGAGAGAGTAATTTTTGTGTGTTGTGTGGGGTGAATGATCTCTAGTGCCATCCATCATACTTATAGACAATTTAGAAGTTTTAATCCAATGGATTATATGTTATTTAGATATGGGACAAGAGGCAATATTATAATAAAAAATGGTACAAGCTTGGTCCCATGGTGACCGATCGGCCCAAGGGGGGGGGGGTCTTGGTTCGATCTCAACTAGATTAGTTGATGTTTAGTTAGGTTAATCTAGTTAAGTTGAGTGATTAACTCGGTTAGTGGTGTGTTGTGTTTTAAAGCGGGTGTTGGGGTGTTCAGGGACCCTAACTGGCTCAGAAAAAGATCAATAATATTTATGGCAATATTTTTATGTTCCGGGTATAGTCCGGTTGTTCGGTTGGATAGTAATCCGTTAAAGTGTTACTAAAGCCTTAAAGTGTCGTTATTACTCTTTTTAGTGACACAACTTATTTCTGACACTTTGGGAAGTGTCTAGTAATATTTTTCTCATGTTTTGGCACTTTATTAGTTAGCTAAAAGCTGAATTATTTTTGTAAAGTGCTGAGTTTTGTACTTTGAGTACGTTTTAGGCACCTCCAGTCACTGTGACTTATCCCTAGAGACGCAGTTCTACAACCCTTATATCCCTACACTCACCACTGGTGTAGCAAAATCTTTCTGGCTCATACAGGCCTTAGAGGCAGTGTTTGCCTTTATCAGCATGTTCAGTAGGTTATCCGCTATAGTGCTACTGTGCTTTTTGTGCATCATGTTTGTCACTAAGGTGCTGTAAGCAAAATATAGAGTGACAACAAATAAAGTATGATGCAAGTAAGTGCATGTATCAGTATGCAAGTAGCAGTTTATCAGAAATTTCAGTTAAGCACAGTAATTAAGCAGCAATTAATCATTAATTAAATCGTACGGATACCTGGTTTAGTGAGGGTTGTCACAAGATCAACCATACATGACCTGATTTATTAAGAGTCTAACACTTGATTTTTCCAAATAAAATCAACTCTTGGATGATCATGTTTAGGCCGAAATTTTCAGCCATGTTTATCTATCTTCTTCAAGTTCCCTTTTATCAAAATTCATCAAAATGAATATAAAAGACTTGAGAGATTTTGCCACCCCCATTGCCCAATTACAAGATGTCTAGTTATGACAATTGCATGAAACCTCATTGGACCACAATGGTCTTGGAAAGACCATCCAATCAAGAGGCTTCTAACTATGACAACATGCATGGAAGATTATTGGCCATTTATGTCTTGGGAAGGGGGGGGGGGCGGCCTAGCTTTTATTTTTATAAAAAAAAATTCAAAACTTTCTTTTATAAATTTAAGTCTTGATTAATTTTATAACTTTTATAAAATTATAACATCATGTGTTATAAGACTTATACAACCTTTTATTATGTTATTTAACCCATTAAATAACAAAATAAAATATTCTCTCAAAATAAATTATCCATATAATTTATTAGTTTGTCAAGTGCAATTATTTAGAAAACCAATTTCTAAATATTCTAAGTGTTGATATTTATTTATTTGATCATATCATAAATAAATATTGTAAGTGTTTGTCTAGCTTGTTATTGGGTATGACTCGACTTGGATCATAACGTACTAGCCACATCAATTTAATATGTGTCTTGGGCATACAGAGTCCAACAGATTATACATCTATACGTCTCGTATCCTTTGACATCAAATTCTGAAACACATACCTTTTAACCGTTGGGTTCTTAATGTTGTAATACGCCCTTGGGTTTACCTGACTCGAGTAAGTCTTGATTCGGTTTCGTGGTTAATCACCTTGGTATTTTTCATATCCATCTACGCATAACGTAACCCTAAGGAGTTAATGTAGTGTAAATTTCGAGGACGAAATTTTCTTAATAGGGGAGAATGTGACAATTGTCAAATTTGCATGTATCCGTACAATTATTAAAAAATGATTAGTGCTTAATGACTATGCTGAATTACAATTAATGACTTGAATTGCTTTCTGATTATTGCTATCATACATACATGTGCATCACATATTGCTTAATGTCATATCATTGTTGCATGCAAACTTTATTGATTCAAATGATGCACAAAACAAAGGTAGCACTATTATCAGACAAATCCGAAAAATGCTGACGGAGTTCAGTACATAGACAAACATGGTATTGAGACACAAAATGTGTCAGAAACCAAGAGTTACACTAGTATAGTGTGTAGGAAAGTAAGGATCGTAAAACTGCCTTCCTAGTGATAATTTAAGTGCCGGAAAGTGCCTAAAACTCACATAAACTGCAGAATTCTGCAGAAATCAGCAAAATTCAGCATTTAAACAAACTAATATCATACAGAAATATGGTTAAATGGTCCTAAATGCTTTCCTAAGTGTCGGGAATCAACACTGTCACAAAAGGTAACATAAAGCACACTAAACTGCGTAGTTTAGCACCTTAACGAACTGGTAACCAACCGAACAACCGGACACTACTCGAAACATCAAATTTTCACTAGAAGCATTGTTTTAACATTACCAAGCTAGTTATGGTCCCCGAACATCACAACACACTATATAAACACCTAATAACTACATAACCTAACTAAACACTTGGATTGTAACCATAATCTAACTATAACATTGCAACCTAGTCTAGACCCCCCACTACTTACGACCATAATGTGGCCCCCACCCATAGATTTTATTTGGTTATTTTAATGGACATTGTCTCCACTTTTTGAGCATATTATACAATAGGTAATCTAGTGTTGAAGTGTTATAAGAATTAACCAAAGAACTTAACCTCCACATTTCACCAACACCATTCTTTTTCTTCCTTCCCTTCACCTACGGCTAAGAACACACCACACACGACCACCATTTTTCATTCAAGCTCCATCCATTCTTTTGATATCCAAAGGTGTAAGAAGCAAGCAACATAAGGAAGCTAGGAACTCTTGGAAGTTGAAGGACCTCTCATACAAGCTTTTAACCACTTCATCTTCATCTTGTGATCATCCATAGCCTTGAGCTAGAAGTAAGATCATTCTACACCTTATTTTACATCTTATTTTGAGTAAATTTCTGTTTTCGTCCCTGAGGTTTGTCCATTTTAACTAGTTTAGTCCAAAAATCTAATTTATAACAAACCCATCCCTAAGGTTTGCATTTCTTAACGTTTTTCATCCCTAAGGTTTGCATTTCTTAACGCTTTTCATCCCTAAGAATTAGATGAAAAAGCACCCATAGGGATGAAAAGCGTTAAGAAATGCAAACTTTAGGGCTGGATTTGTTATAAATTAGATTTTTGGACTAAACTAGTTAAAGTTGACAAACCTTAGGGACGAAAACTGAAATTTACTCTCTTATTTTGTTGGTTAAAAGATGATACAAGTTGTTAATCTTGAAGAACACTATGAATCAATAACATGAATCATGAACGTAAGCTTAAAAATCATGAGAATACATATTGTTTAAGTGTTGCTATGCTATTTGATTGTTGATTGCTCATGTTAATGATGTTAATTATCATGTGATCTTGCTAGATGGAGATTAAAGACATAATCTAGCAAGATGAGACGATGATTATGTTGTAGATCATTAGATCATCCTTGTGTAAAGCATGAACTTGAAAGTATAAATTGTTTTTCTTGTAAAATGATGAGCAAAGTGAAAATAAAGTCTTGTAAATCTATGATTTCAAGAATTATTTTTTCAAGAAACTAAGTTAAAAATACAAGATTTACTTAAGCTTGGTTCTTAAAGAGATTAACCATATTTTTAGTGGTTATTCAAGTGTAGAAATATATATTTAACAAGAAAAACACAAGAAGAAACATTTTTA
>JARYGA010028560.1:0-46718 GCA_030545235.1 Helianthus tuberosus
ACATGTGTCCCCTAGGTATGGCTTTTATTAGATTAAGAAGATTTACATCGAGATAGTTGGTAAACAGGCAACAAGATGCGTCGCTACCGCTTTTTGAATAGCAAAACTAAGTCTTTTAAAAACTATGTCCATAGATCTCGGGGTCATAACATTACTATGTGTGTTTTGGGTTTTGTGAATAGCCAATGGAGGCGGAGACGGTTGTCGTTGTCGGCGGACTTATGGCCCTCTATGGCGGCAGCGTTGACGATGGTCGTGTACCTATTGCCGTTTGTCGCCGACGACCTTTTGGCCGTCTATGGTGGCGGCGGTGATGATCGATACCGTTATTTAATTTAAACCCTTGGCGGTAGCTAGCCTCTTGGTGGCCGTCGGTTTAAGTTGATTTGATGCTTTACGAGTTGTGCTTCTTTGCTTCTTAAGTTGTTCGTCGGTTACCACCTGGTTTAAGTTGTAATCGTGTACTGCTCATCATTTGAGTTGGTATCTTACATGTGGTCGTTTCGTCCGTAACTTGCATGGTGAAGACTAGTTCTGTTCCTAAATGTAAGTTATCTTGCATTCATGAAACTATTGTATATTGAAACTACTATGATGTTTGTATAATACATGAAAATGGTGTAGGAGCTATATAAAGGAGTTGAATAACATGAATTGAATAACATGAATGTGTGTTGTAGAACATTGGGAATGTTTGTTGTCTTGGTTTTATTGTAAGCGGAGCAAGGACTATTTGGGTGTAGGATGTCTTTTTTCTTTGATGAATAAATAGTTGAATTTGAGAAAGTGTCGGTGGTTTCTGCATTCGTCTTTTTTGCGTGAGTTTCTCTGGTGGCATGGTTTTAAGCCCCGCCACCGCAAAGTGACGGCGCTTAAATCTAGTTATTAGACCACCCGTAATGGGGCGTGGTTTTTAAAAAAAATTCAAAAAAAACGCCTTAAAACGCCACCCCCCCCCCCCCCATTACGCTAGGCGTTTCTGGGCGTTATTTTTGAAAAAAAAATCGATTTGGCGTTGTTTAAACAACGCTTTGAACAAGTTTCACCAGCCAATCAGATGGAGACACCTGGAAATTGTGCGGGAAGGAGACGAAAGTTAGCCGGAAGAAGATGGAACGCATAGGAGTTGTGTCGGAAAACCTGCAACTTTGGTCCATGTAGCCGGAAATAAACGAAGAAGAAGATGGAAGGCAGATGAGGTTTAAAAGGTTTGGTTTTGACAACTTTGGTCCCTGTAGTTTAGATATGGTTTTAAAGATGGAGATAACTTTTGAAGATTTTCTGGTTTTTTTTCGGTTTTTTATTTTCTGTTTTTTTTTTCGGTTTTTTATTTTCTTTTTTTTTTTATTTCAAGTAGTGTAATTTTTATTTTAAATTAATGAAGATTTTTATGTTTTAAATTAAAAAAAATAATAATTGTGAAATAATGCCCCACTACGCCACTTTTGCAATAATGCCTCATGCTGACTGGGATGACACGTGTCGGATAATGCCCCATGGTGGGGGCATTATTTTTCTTAACCACTACGGGTGGTCTTACTATATACTAAATTGTTTAACTTAATTAAAAAAATTTCCTTGTTGCTTATTATTACATTATTTGTTTTACCCTATTATATAATATATAGTTTACTAGGTTAGAACCCCGTGTATTACACGGGTTGAATAAATGTAATTTTATATACTAAATAAAAACCAATATATTTTTAAAAACCACATTTATTACACGTGTTGAGTAAATATAATTTTATATATTAAACAATAAAAAATTATATCTTTAAGAATCTCATTTATTGTGCAGGTTGAATAAATGTAATTTTATATACCAAACAATAAAAAAGTTATATTTAAAAAAAACTTGTGTATTCACAGGTGAAAGAAATGTAATTTTATATACTAAATAATAAAAAATTATATTTAAAAAAAACTATGTGTATTGTACGGGTTGAGTAAATCTAATTTTATATAGCAAATAATAAAAAAATGTTATATCTTTAAAATCCCTATGTATTACACGGGTAAAACCATTTATAAAAGTTAAACTACAATTATTATAATTCTAATTATAACACTAAAAGATTATTAACAAATACCAATTCTTCCACTGTTTTCCGATTGAGCATGACCTCTTTTCATATTTCAAACTATTTATAACGTTAAATTACAATTATTATAATTCTAATTATAACACTAAAGATTATTAACAAATACCAATCCCGTATAATACACAAATTCTAACCTAGTACTCCTATATATTCAACTTAACTGTTTATCCTTAAAAGAATATTGCTAAAAAATATGTTGTTTATCCTTAAAAGAATATTGCTAAAAAATATGTTTTGGTTGATAAATTCGTATCTTTGTTTTTTCTTAGTTAAATTAAACGTTGATAAATAAATACTCCTAATAATTCAACTTAACTGTTTATCCTTAGTTTCTTATTTCTTATTTTTTAAATTAGGTTAATACTATGATTAATAAGTTGTTAATAATTTAAATTAAATAATAATTATCTACAGTTAAGGATGATCTAGAATAATAACAAGTGTCCCTAAAATGGTTTCTTTTATTATATAGTATAAGATTTAAGTTTTTTCAATGGATACTTCTCTAAAGAGTATATAATATATAGTTTATTTAAGTTTTTTTAATGGATAATTCTCTAAAGAGTTTCATAAAAATACTAAAACATTAATTCTTACCCTCTTTAGATACAAATTAAAGTATTGTTAAAAGATGTCAACAACGATTATCGTCCGTTCTCATGTTTGTAATACATCGATTCTTCAAAAAAGTAATCAACGTACACTTCTATATTGAAAAAATAAAATCCTATTTAGACATCTCGTTAGAGAAAGCTTTCGGTTCTATCACTCTTTATAAAATCCTATTTAGACGTTTTTTTTTTTTTTTTTTTATGTTGATAACATTATTGTCTAGTGAAATCTTAGGGGTGGGATAAGACTTAGGGACTATTAGGTCTCATTCTTTCTGAATTGATGTATAGGCATTATAGCCTAGTGGTGATGGATATGACCAGATGGTTTCGTTAGTGGCACGATGATACTCAATAGGTATGTCAGTAATCCAAGTTTGGTGTTAAAAAAAAGATTCATTTTACTACTCATCTCAGGCTTGCAAAATTTCAAGAATTCTCAGGGATGACCCTTATTTCTTCCTTGGTTTTATAATTTTTTTTTTTTAAAGTAATATCATTGGGCTAATAATATAAGCAACCAACAATCCAGAAAAGAGTTCAAATGAGTAGTAACCATGAGTTTCACTTCAACCATCAATCTTCTCTCTCAACTTCCACTCAAGAACACCACCACCACAACCAACCAATTCCCACTTCAATCTTCAACCTTTTCTGCTTCAATTTCACAAACCCCTAATCCAAAACCTTTATCCAATCATCTCCTCTCATTAGCCATTGCCTTCGTCACGCTTACGTCACCACCCTCTTCTCTTGCAATCCCCTCTCTTTCTCCCCCCAATTTACCCCCCTCCACCACCCCTTTCTCCCAATCCAAGAACCTAATCACTGGATTGGATAATGGGTATCGTTTATTTCTCATCAGTTTGTTCAATTTACACTCTTTTTGAGCTTCAATGTGCTTTATAACAGTGCTTGATTGTTGTTGAAGTTATGAACTTGTGGTTGTGTTTTTGCAGGAAAATTAGACCCTGCCCATCAAACAATCCTGGGTGTGTTTCGAGTAATCCGAAATCGTCGAATTTTGCGTTCCCTTGGAGGGTTCCGGACAAGTCTTTGGATAATGCACTCCAGGTGTTTGATGTTTTGTCGGGTTTTTTTTTTCGGGTTTTTATGTTTAGTTTAGTGAATTATAATGTGTTTGATGATGTGGGAATTTTGTTTTGTGAATGTTTGTTGCAGCAATTGCAGGAAGCAATCCTAGAAACTCAGAAGAATGCAAAGATTGAGGTAGCAGAAGATACCCCTGATGGTAATTTACTATTTTAGCTTTCACTTGTTTTATGCAAAATATTGTAAGTTAGCCTTACTTGTATAATGCTTGATGAACTTATTCATTTTGCAATAAACAAAGAACAATTTTTCGTAAATCTAGTATAGTTGTCATCTAGGGAGCGTAAGAAGTCATGAGAGGCTACACGCGCGTGGTTATATGGGCGAGAGGTATTTTCATCCGTTAGATTTTTATCACACCATAGTTGTCAATAGCGAGCGTAGCGATCGCTATAGCGCGCTACGTAGCGTATAGGTCCAGGCTCGCTATTAGGGTCGTAGCGATAGATAGCGACAATTTATTTTTATTTTTATTTTTTAAATATAAATAGCAACTAAATATAGCTATGAAATATCTGGATTTTAGGCTTTTGTTAAATATACATGTAAAATAGCATATAGACCAGCGTATTTTGATATAATACACATATAAAATTTGTTAAAATTTTATTTCTAGTGTATCGCTATTTATAAAACAGCCCTCCGCTATTTATCGTTATTTGCTATGTAGCATATGGGTACCTTATCGCTATCTGTCGCTATTCGCCATTAACAGCTATGTATCACACACATCTACACTGCCTAAAATGGGGTAGACAAACAATGTAATGCATGGTCAAAATCCATTATGAACCTAGACACACATCCGTGTATATTGGTGAGAGGTATTTTCATCCATCAGATTTCTATAAGACACATTTAACCGTCTAACTTCTTGCTAGTCATTTTTTTTTTAATTCAATGCCGTTCCAAAAAATTCATATGACACACATCCACACCGTGTAAATACGTTAAGTCACACATTCACACAGTGTAAAAGTGTTAAGACACATATCCACACTGTGTAAATGCATTAGACGCATGTCTAGACTGTATAAATTCGTTAGACACATATCCGCACTGTGTGGAATTAGATAAACGCCAAGTGTTAATGGGTTAAACGCAATGTTTATCTCACCATGCATTACAACTTTTAGAAAATTGTGGTTTTTTAATAAATGCAATTCTCAATTTTAGGGTACATGTTTTAGAAAACGTAATGAAGTATCGAAAAGTTATTTGAGTGTACAAAGTTAATGGAACTAGGTTGATTCCCTCTTAGGGGCTGTTTGGCAACTTCTGAATGGTTAAGTGTTGAACCAGTAAAAAATGTCTGAACCATTAAGTGTTGAACTAGAAAGATGTCTGAACCAGTATAATGTTTAACCGTTCAGAGACAAATGTTTGACCAATTTAGATTAGAGCTCTTAACCATTCAGACTCAGTATAATGCTTAACCATTTAGAGGCAAACGTCTGAACCATTCAGACATCTGCTCGTGAAACAAACAGTCTGAACCATTAAGTGCTGAACCTGAACCAATAAGAGGCCTGAACCATTAAGAGCTAAACAAGCAGCCCCTTAGCCTCTGATAACCGTTAAATTGGTTTGATATGCCCTGTATACTTGTATACATAAACATGTGTGTATACTTTTGCTTGTATACATAAACATGTGCGTATGTATACGCCTAACGTGGACCTCTCTGAAAAAAAAAGTGAATGTTTTCCCACCAGATTTTAGTAAAACTCGTATATGTCAAAAGACTCATAACTCAAAAAAGAGTTTGTGTTTGATCTTGTGTATGTATGCTTCTCGTCGCTATGTATTTTCTATTTAGCAGTATTTCCTTAAAGAGAAACAAATCACTTGTTTGAATTCTCTATTTCTCTATAAAAATCAAAGTCATGAGTTTGTTGATGATGATGGTGGTGATTTAAGTTACTAATAGAGCTATAGAAGCGTACGCGTTATTTGGGTCATTGATTATCCATCCTTTTACATAATCTTTACTGGCCAGGCCAATATTTGCAAGCAACGGTTGATGGAGGTTTTGGGCGTGATGTTTTAGAGTTCGTGGTGAAGGGAGATGTGGTATCTTATCGGTGCATGGCGACAAAGGTTACATATGTGTACCCTTTCACCACAGCCTTCGGGGATTCAAAGGGTCAAGAAGAAAGAATAAGGAAGATTGTGGACCAATTAGGGTGGGATGCTCCTAGTTTTAGTGCCATGGATTAGTATTATTACTTCAAATGTATATACTAAATAACAATCATATGTTCATTGGCTCTATTTGTTTATGTTCAAATTTGAGATAGTAAATGATGTTTCATTCATTGTCATGTATGTTAAATAATAACTATGGGTGCACACCCATAATTTTTTAGAGGATTTTTGTAAGCATTTAATTTTCAATATTGATTTAATTTGCAATATTTTTTTGAAATTGATCGTGAGTGAAGAAGAGAGAAAGATAATGATAAAAATATATTTTTAATTGAAAAGAAGAGAGAAAGTATAGTGATTTTTAGTGAAATTATGTGAACGACGATATAAAATAATGTGAAGGCTCTAAAGTTAAAACTAGGGGTGCTAAACGGGTCGTGTTCGCGGATGCTACCGTACCCGAACCCGAAAATTATGTATACATATGAGCCTGAACCCGACTCAAGTATTCGTGGCTTGACCCGAACACAACCCGTTGACCCGAATTTTTAAATTTTTTCCACAAATTAATATATTAGATTTAAAATTCACTTAAAAACATTAATATATATATGTTATAATTAAGTGAATTTCTTTTATTAAGTTATAATTAAGGCATAAAATAATACAATTACATTTAAATTATAAAATCTTATGTGAATTTCTCTTATTAATTAATAAATAGGGCATAAAATACACATACAATTAATTCATGACATAAAAATACTGTAAAAAAAATATAATCTATACTATATAATAAAAGAAACCTGATTTGGGACACATGTCATTCAATGAGGGCATCAATAATTTATTAATAAATTTTAAATTTTAAATTAAAAAGATTTAAATATTATATTAGAATTTTATTTTGATTGTAAATCTAAAGTCTAAAATGTGTTTTAAATCTAATCTATAATTTATGGATTTAATTTTGATTTGAAATTGTTAAACAAAAACATTTTATTAAAAAAAATTTAGATAAAATAAAGATAAGAAATGTAACTGTATACGTAAAAAAAGTTGAAATATAATAAAAGTTGTTTATGCTTGGGAATCAAATCCATATGTTTTCTTTTTTCTTTTTTCTCTTGATATTGTTGAAAGTGAAGTGTTATAATTTATTTTCTTTATAATTTTTAATCGAATCTTTACGAAGTGTCATAAATTATTTTTTATAGTTTTTAATTGAATCTATACAATATTTCAAGTGTAGAGGGACGTTTTGCCCAACTAACTCTAAGTAGAAACTATGATAATACATAAACAACTGTATCTTTTGTTTTAACTACGAGTAAGGACGGTCATGTAACCATTTACCCTACTCTTTACATGTGGAAGTGGGAACAATGCATTAAGTGTACTTTACGTTTTCTATTACTCAAAAGAAATCACGTTAGAGACACTTGTCATTATATTAGACTATCTCTTATAGATAATTATTATTTTAATTTAATCTCTTCTAATTAATTATAGATAATCCTCCTACAAAATATTATTTGATTTAATATCTTATATTATAGATAACTCTCCTACTAAATATTATTAGTTTAATATCTTATGAATAATTATTATTTAGTTTAATCTTCTTCTCATTTATAATATTATTTATTTGAATTAATTATATTTGAACGTTTTGTTTAGTTTGGTATAAAATAAATTTTACGAAACTTAAAATAAAATTAACTAATATTATTTATCATTTATACATTTACGGAGTTTTAAATAAAGGGTTAAATTTATTGAGAATTCGTTAACAAATTTTGCAACAACAGAATAATCTATTTTTATCACGAAAACCAAACTTTGTATTAATATATTAAATATTTTTATTTTCACTGTATAAAATTACATTTACTCGACCCATGTAACACATGAGGTTTTTTTAAGATATAACTTTTTATTATTTGATATATAAAATTAGATTTACTCAATTCGTACAATACACGGGGTTTTTTAAGGATATATATTTTTTATTATTTAGTACAGAAAATTACATTTATTCAAACCGTGTAATGCGCATATTTTTAAAGATGTAATTTTTTTTATTGTTTGGTATATAAAATTACATTTATTCAACCCGTGTAATAAATGAGGGTTTTTAAAGATGTATTATATTATTATTTGATAAACAATATTACATTTATTTAACCCGTGTAATACACGTGGTTTTAAAGATATAACTTTTTTATTTTGTATATAAAATTACATTTATTCAACCTGTACAATAAGGTTCTTATAGATATAATTTTTTATTATTTAATACATAAAATTATATTTATTTAACCCGTATAATAAATGAGGTTTTAAAGATATATTGTTTTATTATTTAGTATATAAAATTTATTTATTCAACCCCGTGTAATGCACGGGGTTATAACCTAGTATAATATAATATAAAGGGGTTAAACAGGTCAACCCGCCAACCCAACCGGGTTGACCTGAACCCGACCCGTTTAGCTAAACGGGTTCACGGGTCCAACCTGAAACTGACCCGAACCCGTTTAGACTAAAACTAAACCCGCGAATTTCGTGTGTTCGGGTCGTGTTAGGAATTCACACCCCTAGTTAAAACATTTTGGTGTGTGTGAGCCAAGAATTTCACTTTTAAAATACACAGACCAACAGGTCTTTGGCTTACCAGGTGAACCATTTACCCAAAGGTTGTGAATTCAGTGATGTATTCGGTTTGTGGGTTTAGGAGTGAAATATTGGAAATGTAGTGAGACAACGCTTTTGAGTTTTGTTAAGTATGCAACCCCATTCACAATCAATATCGTCACCTACCTTGCACGCTAAACACCGCGCCGGCTTGCTAAAAAGGTGGGGTGCCAGGGGGTTAATGGGCGTGAAGTAGACGAGGGATGGGGCCCACAAGCTTTCAACTAATCACTTCAATTTTATTTTTATTTTTAGTTAAACCACTACACACTTCTTTTAATGGTGTAGTTAGCAAGATTGCCTGCTATGGGCTAACGCCCACTCCACCTGACGAGGGGGCTGGCGTGAAACACTACCGGAGGCGGCGTGAAAGCCTGGGGAAGGGCGGATGACATGGGGGTGAGCACAACGTGAGTGAAGAGGTGGGGTGGTGGGCCATGCTTTTTTAACTGATCAAATAATTTTCTTTGTTTTTCTTTTTTTTAAACTTATTTAACAATAATATTATTTTAATGGGTAGTAGGTGGTTAAAACTAGTGAAATCATCCATAGAAATGGTTAGTGTGGCAGGTACTTTATTTTATGATGTGGAAGTGACGTGGAGTAAAAAAAATATGAAACTATAGTGGATAACATAAATGTAACATTGTAAACTTATTTAATAGAAAACAGACAACGGAAACTATGAATGTAAAAATTCAGAGTTAATTACACAAATGGGTCCTGTGGTTTATAGCTTTTTTCGCCTTTGGGTACTAACTTTTTTTTTTAACATGTTTAGGTCTCATGGTTTCAATTTTGTAACACCTTTGGGTACTAACACCAAAATTAGTTAATTAATGACCAAAATGGCCTTGCTTTTTTTTTTTTTTTTAAGATTATCAATGTAACACATTTGGGTACTAACACCTAATTTTATTTAAGATTACAAAATCTATTTTTTTTTATTTTCATCTTTTTATTATATCTCTTAATTAACATAAAGTCTATTTATTTTTTTATTTTCATATTTTTATTAAATTTCTTATTTAACATAAAATCTACTAGTTGCACCAGTAAAATCTACTAGCAATATAGTTTTATGTAAATTAAATATTTTACTCGTTTTAAATAATGTAAACATTACTCGTTTTCAATTTTGGATAGATAGGACAGATAATAATAAATATATAAACTGTATAAGTTCTAAAATAGTAAAATGTAAATGAGTAAAAAAACGAGTTAAAAAAAGGCTTAATTTTTTTTCATGAAAGATATTTATTTTTATCAATCATATCTATCCAAAATTGAAAACGAGTAAGGTTTACATTATTTAATAAAAATATGAAAATCTACTAACTATATAGTTTTATGTAAATTAAATTTCTTAGTCGTTTTAAATAATGTAAACCTTACTCGTTTTCAATTTTAGATAGATATGATTGATAATAATAAATATCTTTCATGAAAAAAAAATTAAGCCTTTTTTAACTCGTTTTTTTGTTCATTTACATTTTACTATTTTAGAACTTATACAGTTTCTATATTTATTATTATCTATCCTATCTATCCAAAATAAAAAAATATGAAAATAAAAAAATATGAAAATAAAAAAATAAATAGACTTTATGTTAATTAAGAGATATAATAAAAAGATGAAAATAAAAAAATAGATTTTGTAATTTTAAATAAAATTAGGTGTTAGTACCCAAATGTGTTACATTGATAATCTTAAAAAAAAAAAAGCAAGGGCATTTTGGTCATTAATTAACTAATTTTGGTGTTAGTACCCAAAGGTGTTACAAAATTGAAACCATGAGACCTAAACATGTTAAAAAAAAAAGTTAGTACCCAAAGGCGAAAAAAGCTATAAACCACAGGACCCATTTGTGTAATTAACTCAATTCTATAATCTTACATCCCTCTTTCTTGCCTATTGTATTTAATATGACATGTATTTAGGGGACTACGTGACCACACTCTCGTACAATCCACGTCCGTACTCGATCTTCAGCCACTCTACACTTCATGTGGAAGACCCGTATAACCTGCAGTCACCATACATCAATAGCATCAAATAAGTAGTGACTTCATACACTAATTTGAACTTATATTCATAAACGACTACATCAAACTTCATCTACAAGTACTTGTCCATCTGGTTACAATCTCGGATCCGATCTTCGAATCACAATGTTTAACCCCCGAGAGCCTAGTCTTATCAAGCTGTACTTTCATTCCCATTCTCAATGACAATATGGTTAGCATCATTAGAGTGCACTCGTATATTCAAATCCAATACATACATGTATACAAGTCCCATCTATCTACGCACACAATTTAAATTCCAATACATACATACAAGTTTTGTCCACATACATACATACAATTGCCATACTTACACGCACATTTTACAAGTTCCATCTATTCACGCATATTCTACATCCTGATACGTACATACACACATGTTCTGTCCTCATACATACATACACACATACAAGTTCCACACATACCCGCACATCTTAAATCCCATTAATAGGTTTAAGGTGCATTTTGGATGCTTAACGGGGCTTTAGAATGGAGCTAAGGGGACCCAAATAAAAAAACAAAGAAACAGGGATTTACGGGGCTATGCCCGTCGTCGACAAGGGTTATACCCATCACCGATAACTTAGCCAGGTCGTCGGCACCCCATCAAGAATGCAGGTGGACATCGGCTAGCCAAAGCAGTCGTCGACGGGGGTTTGCCACGTAGGCGACGCCCCCTCAACTACCCCATGTGGATTTTTGAATTTTTGCCATTTTCAAGCCCTGATAACAATTCTCATGACTCTCAATACGTGAATCTAAAGTTTTCACATGCTATTCAAAGGCCCTATATCATCCCAACACTAATTTTGTTATCCAAACATCCAAGCTAATCTTTATATGTCTTCTTTTTAATGGCTCGTTTGTTCCCACCATTTGGATTCAAGTATAGTTTATACTACATACGATATGTTACTACATTTCATACCTTGACTCCATTATTATGTACTCATCCTTTCATGATTCTCATACCTCATGCATATACACACACACACACACGCACACACACATTCATTAACATAAATGGAGTTAATGTCGGGAATCACTTACTTACCTGGAGTTTTCCTTATTCATGCTTGTTTCCTTACCTCTTCTTGATCGGTTTGCCTTCCGTGCTTGAGTCCATTTTGACATGATTTCTCATGCTTACATGTCATCACGTTCATATCTTTGTGAGCATATATGATCATACATATTATCAATCATATCCAATACCTATGTCACATTGATTGTTATTGGTAAATTACCAACATGCATATGACATAGATTAACAATTACATTGTTCCAAATCCACGCAATTCAACTTACCATCATGTATACCACATAATAATCTAACATGCATCATACGATTTCCCCAATCTTACAATTGTGTTAGGATGCCTAAAGATGTTATCCCCACATTCGTTGACTTTTCAAAAAGTCAATGTCAAGCTTTCAACTTAGGAACATACATTCATATTGATATACTAGATCCTATTAGTTACACCATATGCATTACATTCACATGATTTATGACACATACAACCATATGATCATTTAGTTACATAGATATACCCATGTACTCTATTCCACACATACTAGTATTTCCATGATTATATGATTGGTAACATAATCCAAGGTTAACTAATACAACATAATTCTAACATCATTACTTGCTAGTAAGTCCACATGCTACACAATTAACACCAATTTACTTCTTGATCCCAACTAAATAATCAATTAAATACATGGTTTGTGTCACACTATTCAAGCATAAAGTACAAGTTCCTAAGGCATACATCTACCAAATTATACTATCAACTACATTCCCACATGGATTCCATCATCGACACATTCCTCATTTTAGTTTACAAGCAATTACATAAATATTCGTTTTCTATTCACACTTGTTAAGTTTTTGCATACAATTTCTCACATTATCATCACCTAGACATTTCATCAAACACCATGTGGGCATAAACGTTAATCCATCATGTTAATCCCTTTAACCATGGATTTATAACACCAATTTATCCAATTCCAATGATTCATATTCATAAACAATTTTTTTAAGGGTTTGTTTATTATTTCAAGTAAAATCCATGTTCACAATCTAAATGATCACCAAATACATTAACAATTTATATTAAACCATATTTAATCAAAACCCCAAAAATTTTAAACATGAACCCTCAATCACAATGCTGATTCTTCAAAACCCACCAAAAACTCAAACCAAGAAGGTTCAAGAGATGAATTGGATACTTAATGCTTAGCTTAGAAGGTGATGATCACTTCTAAAATCGCAAATTATCCATGTAATTTCATTTCCTTCTCTTCTCCTTTTTTTATTTGACTCACACAAGAACACACACACAAAGTGTGTGTCGTGATCCCCCCCCCCCCCCCCCCCCAAAAAAAAAAAAAAAAACATTTTGTTGGTAAAATAATTATGCACAATAACCCCTCATAATTTGATGTCTTTCCCTTTTTAATCCAAACTTACTTTTTCCTTTCTATTTAACATACATTTTAAACAATAACCCCTCATAATTTGATATCTTTCCCTTTTTAATCCAAACTTACTTTTTTCCTTTCTATTTAACATATATTTTTAAACAATAACCCCTCATAATTTGATATCTTTCCCTTTTTAATCCAAACTTACTTTTTTCCTTTCTATTTAACATACATTTTCAATAAGTTATTTAAACTAATTAAACTACTTCATGCCATATAACAAGTAAACACAATAATTAGAAAATTTTCGGATACTGGAGCCTTACACTAAATCGTAGCACATAGTCTTAGACTATGTGTTGTGGATTAATGGAGGGGTGCCACATCACCCATTAACGGGCTCAACACCGTGTCCTTTCGTTAGACCATACGATGTGGGCATGGATCAACGGCGTTTATGTTGTTGGAGTTAATGTGTGTCAACGTGGTGTGCTGTGAATGGGGGTGGCATATAGCCGTTGGACCCCAACGACATTATTTAGAAAAAAAAAAGATTTTTCATTTAAAAAATATTTTACCTCATCTATATAAAAAAAAACTCAACACTTTTCAACTTATTCTCTTCTTCCCAATCTTCATTTTTTTATAAAATCTCCCAACCTTTTATAAAAAAAAATAATGCATCCACACAACCGCAACTTTGATCCGAACAAGAGAGGAATTGTACAAGAAACTTAAAGAAGATATAAAGGCAAAATATTGTAACTAGTTTCGGTTTCTTTTAAGCTTCTGTTTTTTTTAGCTTTCTTTTTGTTTTTTTTTTAATTTATGTAGTCTTTTTTTTATTTAAATTATGTAACCTTTTTTTTTAATTTATGTAATCTTTTTCTATTAACATTATTTAATCTTTTTTTATTATTGTTAATTATTATATAGGTATTTAAAAAAAATTAAATACACATTTTATATAAAAATAATAACAAAACGTATGTGCCACGTGTCGAATAACGCCACTCTTCCACGCCCCTTCCCACACCCTCCGTTTTTTCACCACACTCCGTTTCTGACGCGCGCTGATGTGTTGTCCACATGTCGAATAACGTCCAATTTTCAAGCCCCTCCACACCGTATGGTCTTAATAGGTTTAGTTAATGGAGAGATTGTCAATGCATTCGCACCTTGAATTGGAAGAAGGTGAGGATGATGGTGGGGCCGATGTCTTTTCCAACCAATCACATGCCAGTCTTTTTTTTTTTAACTTTTTATTCAGTTATTGGTACTGGGTGTTTAGTTAATCCACAACACATTGTTAACGAGTATTTAGTTAATCATATGCATGCAGACCGTTTAAATAACTTGAGAGGCGTTTAAATAATAGTGATGAAAGTAAAGTTCATGATTCATTACTGCAGTTACAGCCTTATATAAGCAAGAGAATGGTAAGCTTATAAACGTTAATCCGTTCTTAATAAATACCAGATGTTTTAAAAAATCGTTATTACAATTATAATCTTAAATTTCTTATCTTTCAACTAGATTTTCATAACGTATTTGACCCGTTCTCATTATGCTCATTTGATCCGTTTGAGATAAAACACAACACAAATCGACTACATAAACGGGTCAAAACTGTCATCACTACTTTTCAGACAGGAAGTATCATGCCTTTCTTGTTCTGAATGGATTCTTTTAACAGACATATTATTACTTGTTTTATTTTCTCTTTCGGTATAAGATTTGCAGCGCCGAGAATCATGATGACTTGGTATCTTTATCGCTAAGAATCAGATTTCTTTGTAATTACTAGATTGCAGATAACTTCCACAAATGAGGTACATACTGCATGTATTAATTATAACATTTAACACACAATGCTTTACTAACCAATTTATTTGATATAGTAGTATTGATCCTATTGTGTTCTGCCATCGCCTTCAGTTATGATATCGTTAAAACCCCCTCCGGCTGGGATCATGGGTAAAACATGTTCTTGATGTGGAACAATAACATCCAATAAGTAAGGCCCGGGTGTATCCAACATTTTCTGAATCGCGGTTCTAACATCTCCCTTTTTGGTTACTCGCGCAGCGGGGATGTCACATGCTTCAGCAAACTTCAACATATTTGGGAATATATCTGATTCTTTTCTCGGGTTTCCTAAGTAGGTGTGCGCGCGGTTTGCCTTGTAAAAACGGTCTTCCCACTGAACCACCATACCCAGGTGTTGGTTATTAAGCACCATCATTTTAACAGGAAGATTCTCAACACGAATGGTCGCCAATTCTTGAACATTCATTATAAAACTTCCATCACCGTCAATGTCAACCACGACTGCATCTGGTCGTGCAACAGCCGCCCCGATAGCTGCAGGCAGCCCGAACCCCATAGCACCTAGCCCAGCCGAAGTTAGCCATTGCCTAGGCCTATTGTACTTGTAAAACTGGGCTGACCACATTTGATGCTGCCCGACCCCAGTAGTTATGATCGCGTTCCCACCCGTCAGTTCATTCAGCACTTGGATTGCATACTGAGGTGGAATCGCATCCCCAAACGTTTTATAACTCAACGGGTTACTCGCTTTCTGATTCATTACTTCCTGCTTCCAAGGTGAGAAATCAAGATTCTTTTTGTTCTTGTATTCTTCACCTCTTTCCAAAATCTTGTTTAGTCCTTGTAAAGCAGCCTTGATATCCCCACAAATCGAAAAATGAGGCTGCTTATTCTTTCCTATCTCTGCAGGATCAATATCGATATGAACAATCTTTGCTCGACTCGCAAAAGCTTCAATCTTTCCCGTCACACGGTCATCAAACCGGACGCCAAACGCCAACAACAAGTCGCTTTTATCAATCGCATAATTAGCATAAACAGTGCCATGCATCCCAAGCATGTGAAGCGACAAATCATGAGACCCGGGGTATGTTCCAAGTCCCATCAAAGTATTAGCCACTGGAATCCCGGTAAGCTCTACAAAACGAGCCAGTTCATCACTCGAGTTCATACAACCCCCACCCACATACAAAACCGGCCTCTTCGATTCCTTTATGAAACGCACAATTTGTTGTAAATGTGTCTCATTTGGAGGTTTTGGTAACCTGGAGATGTAACCAGCTAACCTCATAGGTTGTTGTTGTTCATCCCAATTGGGAACAACCAGTTGTTGTTGTATGTCTTTTGGGATGTCGATTAAAACCGGGCCAGGCCGACCAGACGACGCAAGAAAGAAAGCTTCATGAACTATTCGCGGGATATCTTGTACATTCAATACTAGGTAGTTATGTTTCGTAATGGAGCGTGAAACCTCAACAATGGGTGTTTCTTGGAAAGCATCAGTACCAATCATGTTACGAGGTACTTGTCCAGTAATGGCGACGATTGGGACGCTATCAAGAAGGGCGTCGGCAAGGCCACTGACCAAGTTTGTAGCTCCTGGACCGGAAGTAGATATGCATACGCCGGTTAAACCAGAGGCGCGTGCGTAACCCTCTGCAGCAAACACACCGCCTTGCTCATGGCGAGGTAGGATGTTGCGTATGATGGTTGATCGTGTTAGCGCTTGGTGGATCTCCAAGGTGGCGCCACCTGGATACGCAAAGACGTTGGTTACGCCTTGGCGCTCTAGTGCTTCCACTAGGACATCAGATCCTTTCCTTGGTTCGTCAGGACCGAACCTGGAGACGACAAAAGCTTTATCTGAATGTGATGTAGCAGCACTTGGTTGTTTAGCAATAGCATTGGTTATTATGAAGTGTTTAGAAACAGTCTTTTTGGGATTTGAACGAATGGGTAGAAGAGTGAGTGGGAGTGAAAGATTGTTAGTTAATTGTGATGGTGTGGCGGAGAATGGCGGTTTGCCGGAGTTGAAAGTGAGGGGGACTGCCATTGCCACCGGTGAAGAATTAAGGATATATAGTAGACTGATTAAAATTGAATTTTTAGCTTTGTATTATGTTGTTTATGGAGGTGATATGCTGCTTGCTATCATTAACACTGTGTTCCCGAGTTTCATTTAACGATAGAAGAGAAAGGAAGGGGAATTATAAGGGAATGGAAAGGAAAAGAGGTGATTATATTCGTGTTCCCGAGTTTAATGAAAAGAAAAGGAAATGAAAGGAAATTAAACATTTTATGTGTTCCCGAGTTGGGAGGAAAAGAAAAGAAAGTTACAATTTTACTATTATACCCCTTTAACATAAAACATCTATGTAAACACACAATGAATTAGAGGGTAATTTAGGAAATTTAAAAAAGTCTGAGATTCATAATAATCTTTTCTCACCAAATCTCTCCAAATTGGGAGGATGATTATTTGCATCAATCATCCCCTTGTTTCCTTTCTTTTCTCACCACTTCCCTTCCTAAAAAAAACTCTGGAACACATTTTTTACTCGTTTCCTTTTAATTCCTTTCTCTTCCCTTGTTAAATGAAACTCGGGAACATAGCGTAAAGCAAGCAATGGGTACTACATGATGACATAATAAATTGGGTAATTAATTAATGTGGCATTGTTTTGACCGACTAATGTGGTATTATTTTGATAATTTTAACGGTTCAACTAGTTTTTGAAACTGTTATTAGGGGAGTGGGGGTGGTCACTAGTGATGAAATTCCATCACTCACAAACATCCAATCATGTTCCGCCATGTCAGCAACCACTATTCTATCACTCACAAGCATTCTTTAGTGGCGGTGGTCATCACTAGTGATGGGATTCCAATGTACAAGTATTAATACACAATGTACAAGTCATACACATACATTCAACAATGTTCAACGCGTTATCATTTCAAAGCGTTAATCCTATCACTCGTGAACAAGGTGGTGGCGGCGGTGTTCGTGATATTTTCACGAGTGATGGGCAGTCCATAACGGACCACCCCCACTCCCCTTATATTGCTGAGGGACGATGGCCCAGTGGCCGGCTAGTTTATATTAATATGTTATTTTACGATCCACCTTTGCCCTTTGCATTTGCGTATAAATGATTTCTTTATGGAGTCCCAGATTTTTTATTTTTTTTTTGTCATGAATTCGCTATTCCAAAAGTATTTTGGACATTAAAACCTATATAAATTAGCAAACTTTTTGTGCATAAGGACTTGTAAGTTGTGCTTTGGGTGTTTTCCAAAAAAAAACTTGATTTTTTAGTTTTAACCTAAAGGTTTGTACATTTTCCAATTTTAACCCTACATAATTTGTTTTTTTAACTTTAACCCAAAACTTTTCATTATTTGCAATTTAATTTTACAACTTTTGTCACTTATACTTTTCATCTTTTGCAAATTTTCGTTTTACGTATAGTTCTAAAATTTTCGAGTTAATACGACGCAACGTGCATGTGTGGTTCAACGTTTTTACCTCTATTTTTCTCTGTTTGACAGGTTCGTCGCAATACGCATATTATAGGTCGAGTCAGTGTTGGTTGTCGATAACGGTTGTGTGACATTAGTACTATTTGACACCGTTTTACGCCCCGCCGCAACGCGGGATGTGCTTTGGGGATTTTTCAAAGAAAAAATTGTTATGCATATGGTTGTCGTAACGTTGGCTTTCGGGGTTTTCCAAAAAAAAAAATTGATTTTTTTTACTTTTCATCCAAAAGTATTTCATAAATTACTTTTAACCCAAAACTATTTTTTTTTTTTACTTTTAACCCAAAACTTTTTATCTTTTACAATCTATCCTCATAACTTTTTTTACTTTCAACTTTGGTCCTTTATAGTTTTCATTTTCCGCAAATTTTGCGCTCTATGCTTGGTTCTAAATTTTGTGACTTAACACATCACAGCGTGCGTCTTTGGCTTAACGTTTTTACGTTTCGTTCTAAATTTTGCGAGTTAACACGACGCAACGTGCGTGTGTGGGTGAACGCTTTTACATCGTCTATTTTTACCCCATTTGACAGGTTTAACATAACGTGTGGGTCGTAGATCGACTTAGTTATAAATAAAGAATCCCCGCCGCATTGCGGCGGGTCGTAATCCTAGTTATTAAAAAATTACAATAAAACTTAAAACAATAATATTGTAAACATTAAATATGTTATATAAAAAATAGGGGTAACTTTGTAGAATAGTAACCAAGTTTTCTATAGAGTTAATTACTATTTCAGTCCCTGAGGTTTGTCAAAAATAACGGTTTCAGTCCATTAGTTTAAAAATTGCTATTTCAGTCCATTAGTTTCATTTTCATAACCATTTCAGTCCACCAACTTAACTCCCATCCATTTATTCAGTTAACTTTGGGTGAAATGACCAAATTGCCCCTGCTAACTTAACAAATTGTAATAAAAAAATTCTAAAAAATCTAAAAATAAAAAAAATTCCAAAAAATCAAAAAAATTCCAAAAAATTCAAAAAAATCTAAAAATAAAAAAAAAATTTAAAAATCATAAAAATTCTAAAAAATCCAAAAAAAATCTAAAAAATCTAAAAATCAAAAAAATTCCAAAAAATTCAAAAAAATCAAAAAAATTCCAAAAAATTCAAAAAAATCTAAAAATCAAAAAAAATTTAAAAAATCATAAAAATTCTAAAAAATCAACAAAATTCAAAAAAATTCAAAAAAAATCAAAAAAATTCCAAAAAATTCAAAAAAATCAAAAAAATCAAAAAATCAAAAAAAAATTTAAAAATCATAAAAATTCTAAAAAATCCAAAAAAATTCTAAACAATCCAAAATGTTTCATTAAATGTTTCGAACCCGAACCGTTTCGAGCTCAACCGTTTCGACGCGAACCGTTTCGACCCGTACCGTTTCGACCCGAACCGTTTCGACCCGTACCGTTTCGAGCCGAACCGTTTCGACGCGAACCGTTTCGACCCGTACCGTTTCGACGCGAACCGTTTCGACGCGAACCGTTTCGACCCGTACCGTTTCGAGCCGAACCGTTTCGACGCGAACCGTTTCGACCCGTACCGTTTCGAGCCGTACCGTTTCGACGCGAACCGTTTCGACCCGTACCGTTTCGACGCGAACCGTTTCGACGCGAACCGTTTCGACGCGAACCGTTTCGACCTGTACCGTTTCGAGCCGAACCGTTTCGACCCGTACCGTTTCGACCCGAACCGTTTCGACGCGAACCGTTTCGACCCGTAGCGTTTCGATGCGAACCGTTTCGACGCGAACCGTTTCGACACGAACCGTTTCGACCCGTACCGTTTCAAGCCGAACCGTTTCGACGCGAACCGTTTCGAGCCGTACCGTTTCGAGCCGAACCGTTTCGACCCGTACCGTTTCGACCCGTACCGTTTCGAGCCGAACCGTTTCGACCCGTACCGTTTCGAGCCGAACCGTTTCGACGCGAACCGTTTCAACCCGTACCGTTTCGACGCGAACCGTTTTCGAGCCGAACCGTTTCGACGCGAACCGTTTCGACCCGTACCGTTTCGAGCTGAACGGTACGGGTCGAAACGGTACGGGTCGAAACGGTTCGCGTCGAAACGGTACGGGTCGAAACGGTTCGCGTCGAAACGGTACGGGTCGAAACGGTACGGGTCGAAACGGTTCGCGTCGAAACGGTTCGGCTCGAAACGGTACGGGTCGAAACGGTTCGCGTCGAAACGGTTCGGCTCGAAACGGTTCGGCTCGAAACGGTTCGGCTCGAAACGGTACGGGTCGAAACGGTTCGCGTCGAAACGGTTCGCGTCGAAACGTTTCGCGTCGAAACGGTTCGGCCCGAAACGGTACGGGCTCGAAACGGTTCGAGTTCGAAACATTTAATGAAACATTTTGGATTTTTTAGAATTTTTTTGGATTTTTTAGAATTTTTATGATTTTTTAAAAATTTTTTGATTTTTAGATTTTTTTGAATTTTTTTGGAATTTTTTTTATTTTTAGATTTTTTAGATTTTTTTTTTTGATTTTTTAGAATTTTTATGATTTTTTAAATTTTTTTTTATTTTTATATTTTTTTGAATTTTTTGGAATTTTTTTGATATTTATATTTTTTTTAAATTTTTTTGGATTTTTTAGAATTTTTAGGATTTTTTAAAAAATTTTTGGTTTTTAGATTTTTTTGAATTTTTTGGAATTTTTTTGATTTTTTTGGAATTTTTTTGATTTTTAGATTTTTTAGAATTTTTTTATTACAATTTGTTAGGTTAGCAGGGGCAATTTGGTCATTTCATCCAAAGTTAACTGAATAAATGGATGGGAGTTAAGTTGGTGGACTGAAATGGTTATGAAAATGAAACTAATGGACTGAAATAGCAATTTTTAAACTAATAGACTGAAACCGTTATTTTTGACAAACCTTAGGGACTGAAATAGTAATTAACTCTTTTCTATATGTTCCACTAAAGTCACTCAATCATGTTTTGTCTCTCCAAAGTCACTCAACGTTCATATGATGTTCCAATAATGCTCAATTAGTAGGTTACCAGGTTACCTTGATGACGTGTCAGGTAACATTTTATTTTATTAATTTTTAATGCTTGCGTGGATTAAAAATAGTGAGATGGCTTTTTAAGTAAGAATAGAAATAAAGTTTTTATTTTCTTTAGTCATAAAATATAACATTTTTACATTAAATCTATTTTTTAACTAATCAAACCTGCAAACCATTTTCGTTTCCATCTGATCGTATAGAAACCATATTTTATTCATTAAACACATGTTTCATTCAGCAAATCACTAGAAAACAAATAGAAACCGATTTGGTTTTTGAATTTGAATCTGCATCTTCGATGAACATATAGGTTTTTATTTAGGATACACTGATTGTTTGTGACGGTGAATCCAAAATTTCTAAATTGTTATTAATTAAATAATAAGTATATCATTAATTATAAATCTACATAAGCATTATGACCTTACACATCATCATGGTAACCTTGTAACCTGCTAATTGCATAAGATTGAAACACTAAATGAAACTTCAATGATTTTAGTAAGACAAAAAAAGATTGAATGACTTAATTGGAACACATTGGAAAGTTGATTACTATTCTGTAATGTTTTGGCCTGGTCTATTCGCACACGGCCTTTGTCTTTTTGCACACTCGAAGCGCCCCGCTTTGGCCAAAGCGCCCCGCTATGGCCAAAGCGGGGCGCTTTGAGGGTGCAAAAAGACAAAAAGCATTGGCTGGAATTTGTGTTGATTTTTTTTTGAAATAGGTGAGATGTGGGTTAGTTTGGTAGTGTTTTTTGGAGGAAAAAATTGTATTTGAGTTTTATAATGGGTGGCCTTTATAATACGTTGTTTTATAATTACGTTTTTTTACGTCATTATTTTTATAAAACGTATATAATATAAGTGCGTCTTTATAAACTGTTAACCTAGTTTATTTTGTTAAATTAAACGAACACGTTAAATAAATTGTACAGAAAACCATAAGAATTAAACGTAAACAATCCAAAACCAACGTGATGTAAATAGAAGATTAACTGCAATATATATATATATCAGTTTGTACATACAAAGCAAAAAGGTACAACTGACTGCATAATACATAACAAAACACTATACAAACAAACTAAGATACTAATCCTCGTGCGGTGGGGACGGTGGGAGGGGAAGTGGAGGCAACCCAGCGCGCTCTCGTAGAGAAACGAGCGTCTCGATGATCCAGTCCTGGCGTGCAGCCTGGCGTCTGAGGCGCCGGTCGAAGTCCCGAGCCACCTCACGCGCTACCGGAGGCAGGTCAGCGTAAACGTGCTGCGGGTACTGTGGCGGCTCAGGAGCTGGCTGAACTGGTGGTACCGGGATCTCCTCGATATGCTCCTCCTGAGCCGGATCCTCTAATACAGGCTGAGCCTGAGCCTCAGCCTGAGGCTGGCCCGGGAAATGATCGAGTCCCAGAGCCTGTAGCTGAGCCTGCCGAGCGGCCGCCTGCTCAGCAGGAGGGGCCAACACTCCAGGCCTCAACTCAATAACAACCGGGATGACCTCCGGCACCGGCTCCGGCTGCCAAATCAGCCCGTCTCCGCCCCTAAACCTCAGACCAACATCAAAGCGACGGGTGATCTGCATGCTAGAAACTGACGCGCGGCCCAACCTGGTAGACGGGACCGGATCGGACAGCACCGGATCTCCCTCGGGCACGATCCCGAGCGAGCGTGCGATGGCGGTGATGTATGAGCCAGTGTGCACCCACCCGCGGAGCTGCCGGTGGTATGCTGTGGCAAAGTAATCTGCCAGGCTGGCTGCTAGATCGCAGGGCTGTTGTCGCAGTAGGCAGTATAGAAAGAAAAGATCACTGAGGTTGACCTTCTCCCTGCTGGCACCCCGCGGCACGATAGTTGCCGCGATAACATGGTGCAGGTATCGGAACAAGGGGTCTTTGATGGTGGTGGCCTTTTGCCAGGATCTCCCAAAGGGAACCCTGGAAATGGCCCTCCAGAAACTGATAAGCGTCTGCCTGTCCATCATCGTAACTGCCTGCGTATATAAATCAGTATCAAGCTCGGCCTCTGTGTACAAACCTGTATAAACAAATAATATTAAATAAACAAATAATAATAATAAACAAATAATATTAAATAAACAAATAACATTAAATAAACAAATAATAATAATAAACAAATAATATTAAATAAACAAATAACATTAAATAAACAAATGATATTAAATATAAAATAATAAATAATATTATTTAAACAAACCTGTATGGACAGCAAACTGCCGCACACTCATCTCAAACTGCTGACCGGCGAGACGGAATGTAACCTCGTGGACTGGAAAATCCGGGTCCTCCACGTAATCCGCCAGATGCGGCGCGTATGTAAACGTGGAAAGAAACTCCCACGTAAGCTCAGGGTACGAGTCCTCCATCGCTAACTCAAATAGGCGCGACCAAGGAGTATCTAGTCCAACTATCTCACGCGCCCGCGCGGCCTCTCCCACGGTCTCCAGCAGGCCCCAGTCTATCCCTGTATGCTCCCCAATGGGGATGGTGCGCAACCTCGCGCATCTCCCCCTCGCCCGTGACCCCGGCGGAAACTGCAGGTACGGACATGCCGGCTCTCCCTCATCTCCCACATCTCCCTCAGCCTCCATATGCTCAATCTCGTCATCGGAGGAATCCATACCTGCACGTTGACAAGATAATATTAAATAAACAAATAATATTACTAAACAATTTAAATAATAAACAAATAATATTATTTAAACAATTTTTAAACAAATAATATTAAACAAATAATATTAAACAAATAATTTTTAAACAAAAAATAATAAACAAATAATTTTATTTATAAAATTTAAATAATAAACAAATAATATTAAATATAATTTAAATAATAAACAAACAATATTAAACAAATAATATTAAACAAATAATATTAAAAAAAAAAAATAAACATGAACCAAAGCGCCGCGCTTTGGCCTCGGTGCGGCGCTTTGGTTCTTCGTTATGAAGAACAGCCCCAGCAACATGATCACAACCGCCCAAATCAAATCAAAATCAAACATATAACTTGAACCAAAACAATAAACGAAGTTCGATCGTACCTAATAGCGGTTGAAATCCGGAAAAAGACGATCTTCGCACTAGTGTGTGTAATCGCACCGTAGTGTGTGTGTTTTGTTTGAGGGTGAAATGGGGGAGAAGGCTGCCCCGCTTCAGGTATAACGAGGGGCCAAAGCGCCCCGCTATGGCCAAAGCGGGGCGCTTCGGGGCCAAAACGCTGCGTTATGACCTAAGCGGGGCGCTTCGGCCCTTTTTTTAAATTTTTAAAATTGTTTTTTATTCACAAACGCGTCGATAATAGTCTAAATTTTACGTTTTTTCCATTATACATCATTTTTTAAAATATATGGACTATACTGCAAGTTCCGGATCAAATCGGTTACGTGTGATGTCTTATTCCGTTATATCGTATCATTTTGGTTTGAAAGCACAAGTACTCCTGTGAGAGGTGTTATGTGTACCAGCCGCCTACCGCACATGAACATGACGTATTTTTTCATTAATTGTAGTATTATGATGTATATGGTCATTTTGGGTCGTACAAGTGCGTATTGAATCTGATTGGGTCGTGTCGGTGACATTCGGTTTTTAACGTGATGTAACGCATATATTGAACAAACACAAACGTGATTATTATTAAACACATTTAACCTACATCGTGAACATATGGGGTTACATTAAGGTCTGGGGCACGATACGTAAGCATTTCGTACGCGTTGATCTGATCCCTGTATAATGTGTGCCAGGCTGCTGCGCGCTCTGTTCTGTGTGCTGTCCAGAGTGGGTTTGGGGGAGGCATTGGATAACAACCTCCAAGATCTACATGTATGAAATGCCCATGGTCGACGAACACAACCGCAACCACCAGGTGAGGTTCCTCAGCTTCGTTTGGCCCCCCCAGCAGAGGGAAAATTGTACAGCTCCCACGCATGTCGAAGGTGTGAACAATCACACCGTATCGTTGGGCAATAAGAAACCCCGTCTCAGGCATCGTCATGTAATTTTCGATATCTGCTCGTCCCACCCCCTTGAAATTGATCCATCTAAGCAGCGCATCATAATGTCCTATGTTTTCCGGATCGAAAAACTGCCTCCAAAGCGATTCGTTCGTACGTAACTCCTTTATAAGTTGTTTCCGGATCATCAAATATGAATTTTGTTTCACTCCTAACCCAACAGCCACCGATCGAAACCCACAATGACCATCTGGTTTCACGTCCTTTATTCTAACGATGTATGGATGGATCACTTCGGGAATCTGAGATGCGTAGTTGCGGATCGCTATATCCGTCTTAGGACCGAGCTTGATCATCGGGAAATCAGGGTGCAGGTTGATCGGTTTGGTATTCTTTTGTCTTCTAGAATCTTCGAGTGATATGTACGAGCTGTGACGGGGAAGATCATCTGAGGCCTCGACCCAAGTTTCTTCCGACGGAATGTACGAGCTTTTTCTAGCGGCTTCAACCTTTCTTTCTTCCTGCGTTTTCAATGTTGGGTGACCACGAGTTTTCTTCAGAACAGCAGGAGGTTTTTTGTTATTGTTCCCTGGATTGAGGATTTGCTGAAACTTTTCAAAGAAGCTCCTTTTCACTTAAGGGGGTGTTGGATCGATCTTTTGTTTCAATTTTTCAAATTCCGCGTCTACATCGATATCCTCTATGTTTTTCTTTGCAGGCTTGAAGTTAAGCTTCTTCCAGAACACGTCTATGTGTGTGATCCGGAGTTGCTGACCTGTGGATGAAAACAAATTAGGTAGCAGAATCATAACGAGAAAGGTCAAAGATATTAATTACCTTTATTTTCCAACTTTTCCAAACGACAGGCACATGGCAAACCACAGCTGGTAAAAAGTTGGCAACCACAGCTTGCACCGTAGGCTCTCAACCCGTCTTCCTTACGTTTTAGTTCCCTACTCAAAAGCTCAATCGCATATATTGAAACCTTTCTGAGAATATATGCAAGCATGGGCTGCTTCTTGTGGTGCGTCATCACTTTTCGGAGGCTTGTTTCAAAGCTTGTACTAATCTCGGTGTATTGTCTATCAACAACATGATCAACATACAGTACAAGTTTATCCAGTGTGTTGCGATGACTTGGAAAGTGACTTTTTAGTGTTGCATGCATGCCCTCAACCCTGTTGGTCGTAGTTTGGTGAAAGTTGATAGTTTTGTTAATCCAGCATGATACAAACTTTTCACGGTACGGATCCAACCAGGATTTCTTCATATAATCAAAAACCTCTAAAATTAAAAAAAACGTAAATAGTCAGTTTTTGTTATTATATAAAATTTGAACATAATTATGTAAGAAATACCTACGTTCACGGTCATCTTCTTTCAGCTGTGCTTCAAGGTTTTCCAAGTTATACCTGTATATTTCCTCGGTCGTAGACTCGCAAAATAACAAAAAACTACGTACGAATTCTTTCCAATCCTTGTCAGAGAATTTCTTCTTGCTGTTCTTATTAATATTTTGTTGAATATGGAACCGACAAAGATACTTATGCGCTTTTGGAAAAACTTGTTCACACGCGTTCATCAGCGCAAAATCCCTGTCTGTTAAAATCACGCGCGGTTCCATACATCCTACCAGCATAGACTTGATCCTCTGCAACACCCATAGGTAGTTCTCTGACTTCTCAGCGGAAATTACCGCACAAGCAGCCGTAAACGATTTGTTTGTCGACGTCATGCCTACGACCTGAACAAATGGCAGGTTGTACATGTTCGTTTTGTAGGTGGCGTCAATAATTAGCACATGCGGGAAGGCACACCACATATTGAATGATCTTTCGTGAACAAAGAAGACATCTTCAACTTCGTTTGATATCTCATTCGTGCGCATGTAATAAGTGTAATTTTTTTCGAGAAGAATGCTTTCAAGTTTTTGCATCGGAGACTTACCGACATTTTTTTCGGCGTTGATCTTCTGAACAGCGTTGTGTATATCTTTCGGAATAAGCTTTCTAGCCGGATTGTTTTTTGTCAGCGTTCGCCAGATACTTTGGTTGGGAATGTCTTGCTCTGCCAGCTCCTTAACCAGTTTTGTATCCTCCGAAGAAAGCCTTCTCGCATACGCGTGACCCTCTAAGTTTTCAATAGGAGTGTGGTTATGCTTCGCCTTCGTCACCTCGATCCTCCAAACACTTCCGGATGATTCCGAAAACCCGATCATCTCGAACGGGCAGCCTATTTTCTTGCTACCCGTTTTCCTCTGTGTAGCTATACTCTTATGCTCCCCACCAAAAGTACATTGAAACCAAATCTTGTAATTCTCTCCTCTTTTATTCGACCTCTTAGTCACAATGAGGTAACCGTTGTCTTTTGCCGTGTCTTGTACCCAACGCACCAACTCTTTACGTGACGAAAAGGTCTGCGTCGTATCAAACGAAAACGTAACCGGGTAACAGCCTTCCTCGTCAACAGACACATCCCCCGGCTCACCATCGTCACCGAGGTCCGAATATACTTGATGTTCAAAGTTGTGCTCGCCACCGTAACCGAAATTCGAATAACCTTGTAAGCTCTGTTGACAACCGTAACTGTCGTTTGGACCACACTCCTGCTGTACAAAGCTGTACTCGCCACCGTAACCGAAATTAGAATAACCTTGTTGTGCGTAAGGGTCCTCCACAGGGGTATTCAAATCCAGCGTCACCGTGTTATCACGATAATGAATGCCAGATACAACCTCTGCCTCCCTCAAGTTGGACGAGACCGGTTTCTCATACGAGTCAGAAATAGCGGTCCCCTCGTAAGAATCAGGAACAACTGTCTCGTCAGAATATTGACCGAAAATATAGTTGTTTAACCACGACATCGTTTTTTCAAGAGATGTAACTAATACAGCAAAACCGCGCGTTATTTTGAAGAAACACAACGGATGGGGAATAAAGGCAATACAGACCTTTGATGTGAAATGAAGGAAAATGTATATCGAAGTGTTTGTGTATGATCGAAATGTCTGTCTCAGAGGTTGCTTTTAAAAGGGGCAAAAGGGTGAAATTTGGGGTCGAAGCGCCGCGCTATGGCCAAAGCGCGGCGCTTAGGGTTAACGACAAAACATCATAATCAGCTTTATGTATGTCAAACAGTATCGAATGTTTCAAACGTCAATCGAAGCACGTTTTGTCGATCGAAGCGCCGCGCTTTGGCCATAGCGCGGCGCTTTGGGGTGTGAAAATAATTTTGGGCGTGTGCAGCTAGCATGACCCAATGTTTTCCCTAAAAAATACCATGAATCGGATTTTGCGATTCGTCGATGCAACATCTTGTCAAAGTAGTTTCTTCTTGAACCGTCCACTTTAATTGTGTTTGTTGAGCGGCGGCTATTGTTTTCTCTCTATCCGTTTTTTCTTGTGGGTTCTTTTTTTGGCCGGTTTGGATGACGAACCACCAACGTCTTACAGTTGAGTTTCGGACACGGAATCGGGTTGGGAAAGGTTAACCGGAATAGATGAATCGTTGTATGGAAAGTTCGTGTATACACGGTTTCCTAAATACAATGCAATTCCGACTAGATCGGGACACGATGAGTATACTAAACCGTGTGGCGGTTGTTGGGTCGGGTTTGGTGGTGGACGGTTTGGTGACGGGCTAAGGTTCGGGTTTTCTTGGTATCCAAATGGGTTGTTTGCGTCGCAGCTTCGGTTAAAATGATGCATTGTAGGATGTTGTGGGTTGATTTTATAAAAAAATAAAGAGATATGGCCCCATGCCAACGAGGCAACGCCATAGCCAACGCTAGCCCGGTGTGATCTAGCCAACGTTGCTTGTCAACCGCCGCCCCAGTCCATGTAACCGCATAAAATTTATCATTTCCTTTTCATCCCATGTCTTCACCCTTTTCCTTGGGGTTGTGCTTACAATATCTGTATCTGAACCTATAATCACCCTTTACATAGCGATCTCTATCCATAAATTTGTCAAGAAAGAAAACATGAATAAAAAGCCATACCATGGACCATCAAATTAATGCAATCTAGAAAGAAAAATAGATATTATTACTCTATACTCTAAATTACTCTAGTTGGTAACTTTGTAGAATAGTAACCAAGTTTTAAAAGTGTTTCAATTAGGTCACTCAAGTTCTAAAAGTATTCCAATAAGGTCACTCAACATTCATTTTTCATTAAAATTAAGTGGGTTTTCATCCATTTCATAGATAACCGTGGTGTGATGTGGATTTTTGTTTATTTTTTCACTTTCATTTGATGCTAACGTCGAGTGATGACGTGGATTGTAACTTGTTTTTTTTTTAATGTAATTAAAGTGTTTTTATTTTTAATAACTATAATTGCATATATTAAAATAATCCGACCCCAGCAACTTATGCTCCATTCTTTTCTTGACAAATGGAAAAAAAAAAAAGGACATGACTCGATTTGAATGTTAAGTTATCTATTTGGGAGAAAAACGATACGGGTGGCCTAATTAGAAGAGTTTTAAAACTTATTACTATTTTGTGACATTTTCCCTTAATGGGGTTTCTAGAATATAGAGTTTTAGAGTAGAGACTTGAAAGAAAAATAGCTATTATTACTCTATACTCTTTACTCTAGTGTGGGTGGAGTTATTGTAAAAAATACCAAAAGTGTGAGAAAGGTAAGAAAGAATCTCAGCCATTAGATCTAAATTAATTGAAAAGGGTATAATTGTAAATGCATTAACAAATTCAAATATGATAATCCTTGATTTAAGGATTTGGAGAGAGAAAATCCTTGATTTAAGAACTTATAACCGTCCATAATCAGAGCATGTTCATGACATGGTGTTTTAAATAAATTCATAGTTCAATTCATGGTGTTTTTACAAAATAATATAACACCATTCAGTAAACAAAATATAACACCATTCAGTACACAAAATAACACCATTCAGTACAAGATATAACACCATTCAGTAAACAAAAAATAACACCATTCAATAAATAATATAACACCATTCAGTAAACAAAAAATAACACCATTCAGTAAACAATATAACATCATTAATTAAACAAAAAATAACACCATTCAGAAAACAAAATAACACCATTCAGTAAACAAAATAACACCATTCAGAAAAAAATAACACCATTTAGAAAATAAAATAAACACCATTACTGAAAAGAAAAAAACATCATTAATGAAAAGAAAATAACATCATTCAGAAAAAAAAAACACCATTCAGTAAAAGAATATAACACCTCTGTATCATCTTCTCCACTTCCGGCACCACCACTGCCGCACCACCATTGCCGATCCGCACCACCACTGCCGCTGCCGCTCGCCGCTGCCACTCGCCGCTCGACATGGATTCCGTCACACGCACACCTCCTCTCACCCCCACTATCTCGGTTCCCTCTCTCTATTCTCTGGCCACCGGCGCCGCTTTTCCGGAGGCTGCCGGCGACGGTTTCTCCAGCAAAGACACCCCAACCCCTTTGTTCTCTCACCCTCGTTCTATCTCTTTAAAGAAACCCAACCGGACTCCGGCCGGCGAAGTCGGCAGAGCCGGTGTGAATGATTATAACGATGTTAGATGATGATGATGATGATGAGAGAGAGATCTTTGATCGTAGATGGAGATCATCTGGAGAGAGAAAGAGAGAGAGAGAGAGAGAGAGAGAGAGATATTGTAGGGATTTTGATTTACAGTTTCTATTTTTGAATGGATATAAAGACTTTATTACCCCTATAATTTTCAATTCAGTCCAAAAAAATAAACCAAATTTTACAATTTGGTCCCTATTAATCTAAACCATTAGATCAAAGATCTAATGGTGTAGATTCTTTCTTACCCTTCTCACACTTTTAGTCTTTTTTACAGGATCCTAACTCACTCTAGTGTAATAATAAGAAAAACAGATTGTTAGTCGATCGAATATGATAAACCACCCATGAGGTCGTTAGGGTTTTAGATTTTGGTCTCACTTCAATCGGGGCTATTTATAGGTTTCGGTTATCATGGTTTATTGAGCTGGGCTCACTTTACTAGATTGATGATGTTCAACAAATCTAAGCAAAAAGTTATTTAAACTCGATACCAACCCGACAGATACCCGACTGATTACTCGTGTTTAGTTCGGTTTTCCGTATAGGGGTAGCTCAGCTTGTTTAGCTTACAAGAGTGAGAACTCGGCTTGTTTATATCTAAAAAACTCGAGCTCAGCTCGTGAATTGTTTTTCAAACTTGAGCTTGGGCGCTTGGCTCATTTTCTTTTAGTTCAGTATTTAATTATTCATTTATACATTTTAAATTTTACATAATTAATATAGGTTACAAATATAATTTTCGATCATCATCATCATAGTCAGTAAATTTCACCAATAGTAAAGCTAAGGGATGGTCTGGGGAGTGTAAGAAGTAGACAGCGTTACATCTATCCCGTAGAAAGAAATAGAGAGACTGCTTCCAATAAGATCCCCGTCTCGATAGTAGTTTTGCATCAAGTCTTGAAACTAAGGCACATAACACTTAGCAATTGGGACAAAGGCCAGTTGGTGCATGTAACCCCATGTCTTTTGGCTATCAACGCCAGCACACGATGCATAATTAATCGTCCGTCATTTTTAGTGCAATTTTACTTTTGCCTCCTGAGCCCCCCACACCACACACACATATATATGTGTTGGGTTCAGTGGTGGAACCAGAACTTTTTAACTGGAGGGTCGCCGTAGTTTTTTTTTTTTTTTCCAAATTCGCTTATGTACAATTGTCCTTTTAAAAGCCTATATATTAACTGGGTGGAGATACAATAGGAAGTTTATTTGGCTAGGAAGGCTAGGAAGTGATCTTGACCATCCATTTAGTTAATCAATGGCTAAGATTAAATCAGGGAAATTGAAGGGAAGAAAAGAGGCGCGTGAGTTTGTTTAGGGGCATTTTAGTCAATCCAAGCCAATAGTTTCTCTCTCCTCCAATCCCCCCCCCCATTTTTTAAACGTTAATAACTCTTTCATACGACATTATTTTTTTATAAAAATTGCACCAAAAAAACGAGCGTTTTTTTATCTTTAAAACGAGTATACTATTGCTATATTAAAAAAAAATTAAAACTCAGTTGCGTAAAACGCAATAGAAAAACCCTCAGTTACGTAAAACGCAATGAAAAAAAAAACCTAAAAAATGACATTTTTCTAAAATGCAATGCACCAAAAACACAAATAAATGACTTATTTGTAAAACGCAATGGCCAGAAAACACAAAGAAATGTCTTATTTCTAAAACGCAATAGCCTAAAAACTCAAAAGAAAATGTACTTTCTAAAACGCAATGGACTAAAAACACATAAAAATGTGTTTTACCTAAAACGCAATGCACCAAAAACACAAACAAATGTCTTATTTCTAAAACGCAATGGCCAGAAAACACTTAAAATGTCTGTTTTCTAAAACGTAATGGACTGAAAACACATAAAAAAGTGTTTTACCTAAAACGCAATGCACAAAAAACACAAAGAAATGTCTTATTTGTAATAATGGCCAGAAAACACTTAAAAATGACTCATTCTAAAACGCAATTGCCTAAAGAACAAAAGAAAGTGTTCTCTGTAAAACGCAATGGACTGAAAACACCTAAAAATGTGTTTTACCTAAAACGCAATACACCAAAAACACTTCAAGAATGTGTTTTTATAAAACGCAATGGCCAGAAAACACATAAAAATGTTTTAGTTCTAAAACGCAATTGCCTAAAAACACCAAAGAAAGTGTTCTTTCTAAAACGCATTGAACCATGACAATAGTTTTGTCTGTGCTGTGAATTATCTGTGCTGTGAACTGTCTGGACCAATGCAGTTTCTAGAGGCAATTTATAGAAAATTAATTTTTCTGATGCATTTTTATTACAGCAATTTAATCGAAAAAAAAAATGAATCCTAGCTCAACCCCAGCCAGTGGCTCTGCCCCTTGGACCCCGCCAGGGGCTGCCGCCCCTGGGACCACGCTACCAGTGGCGCTGCTCCCGGACCCCTGCCAAGATCGTAAAACGCAATGACTAAATCAAAAACCCATATCGTAAAAATGAAATTAAAGAATTTCTTACATGGATCAAAGTGATTTCTTCAACAATTGACGATTTTTGAATGATTGAAACACTTATCAGCGCTCTAATCGAACGGATCGAGTGATTATCTTCAAAATCACCGGAAAAAACGAGATTTTGTATGAAATTAAACTGGGTTTTCTTCAAAAAAAAATGAAGAACACGTTGATCGGGTGTTTGAATCATTGATTGGTGATGAAAATCGCACTATAATGTAGTGATTATTGAGATAGAAAGTGAAGAAATGGTTGAAGATGGTGGGTTTTAAAAATGATGGGTTTTGAAAAGGAAGAAGAAAGGGTTGGATTGACTAAAATACCCTTTTTCTTTATTTTAAATGTTGCCACATGTCCTAATCCTATTGCTTCCTACACTTCCTAGCCAAAATAAACTTCCTATTTGATCTTTTCCCTAATTTAACTAACAAAATACGTCTAGAAATATCGTTTCTTATATAAAAACAAACATTTAGTTTGGCAAGTGACTCTCGTTAAGTAGCGTTTTCTTAGTTTCTCTCAAATGTTTAGATATTTATCTAGCAAGGCCTGATAGTCAACATTTTAAACTACTGAAAATTCAATTTCTTTTTAACCACATTTTTATTAATTTATTGATATTTAATGGATTTGACAAAGCATAAATTGGTATGGTGAGTTTGTTTGCTAAAGTATTTTTTTTTTCACAAAGCCATATATACATGAATAAAGTAATTTAGTTACATTACATGTATTAAAAAAATAGAAAACTATGTAATATAAAATGATTTAACGTAATAGTTTTATCAGATGGCTTAATTTAGTATTCAATAATATCAAAAGAATAAGCTAATGAAAATAATCATCTTTAGTCGTCCAATTTTCGGGCGTTGCCCAACCACGCCCACATATGGCCCCCTGGGCTTTTTTTTCACATAAATTGGTTTTGGCGTGCTTTTTTCCACGCCTTGCGTCCATTTGTTTGTACAAGCACCCTTGATCTTTCTTTTGTTTGTCCAATAAGATTTTTTGATGGTTTTTTTATTTAATTTTATTACATCTCTTTTAATATAATGTCCACATCCCCACCATACCCATTTTAGAAAACAACCCATAATGCTCCATTACTGACTGGGCTGTCACTTGACGAAAAACGCCCAAGGGTATGGACATTACCACTACACATGGTCTAATTCATTTTTCCAAAATGAATCCTAGTAGGTTCTAAGGGTGAAGGGAGTGGTTAAACACTTGAAAGTGGCAAACTTTAAAATCAACCAATGAGAGGGTGCCATGTCAACACGTCTAAAGAGTTTAAACTTTGGTGAAAAGTGTTGGCATTGGTTAAACACTTGAAAGTGGTAAACTATTTTTTTTTCATTTAAAAAAAATATATATATGTGTTAAAGTCAAACATACACACACACATAACCTGCCAACAGTCTTGTCCCCCCAAGTTTCTCGATCGGCAATTGTTTACCGGCTTCCATGGTTTACCGCGTGGCAAAGGTGGCCGGCGGCGGTGTTGCCGCTCGGCAAACACCTTTGCCGATGAGTTTGCTGCTCCACTCCCTTCACCCTAATATAGATAGGTGTGCATCTAATAAGATGATGACCAAACAGTGTTACGTGTACAATGAATAATAAAATATTAGGTTTTAATCTTTTAAAAGATAGGTTTTATAGGAGGGTCTCCATCCGTATCTCTCATCTTCTTCTCCAACCATATTTCTTTCATCTTTTTACAGCCTCCGACCAGAGTTAGATGGAAAAACTTTAATTGGTTCATATATATTTCGTTGTTCTCATCCACTTTAATTGCTTTACAAGAGAGATTTTAAAGGGTCAAATTACTATAAAGATTCTTTGTGGGATATTCCGGTGAACTGAAATTTGGCCGGCCGGAGGGTCAGCGGACCCTCCTGACCCTCTTTTGGTTCCGCCACTGGTTGGGTTCAATTGGAACACTGAAAAAGTGAAGAACCGGGGAACAGTGAATTTAACACTAACAGGAATGACACATAACAAGGACGTCCTCCTAAACCAAGTGTATATAGTGTTAATGAGGATAGTGGTTAGTGTAGTTCTTAGAAAACGAAAACCATTATCGTTTGTTCCCAAAGCTAGGGTTTTAAATTGTCTTTCACACTATTGATTTTCAAATACTTTTGACACCTACTACTTTATACCAAACTAGGTTAAAACCCCGTGTATCACACGAGTTGCATAAATAATATATTAAATAATAAGAAAATACATCTTTAAATAAAAACAACATTACAATTATTAAGTGTATATCACATGAGAACGTTTGATTCCTAACTTACCATAATTTAAATCACCGAACTCTAAAGTATATATATCTACTCATAATATTCGAGATATAATTTTATGATTATATAAAAAAACAAACGTTTATTCTTATCTAAATTTTTGTTTAAAATGATTTATTCTTATCTAATTTTCTGTTAAAATTATTATTATTATTTAATATAAGAGATAAATAGAAAAATAAGATGAGAAAGCACCAGAAAGTGACACGTCCTTTAAGTTTCATATATACCTATTTCTAATATTAAATTTTCATATTTACATCTTAACCATATTCTTTATATATATTAATTCATAACAAGGTGATGAATAGTATTTTTCTTTTATCTTTTGTGGGTGTTTTTATTTTATTTTTTTACAATAAGCTTTTTGATTCTTTTTTGTTAGTTTTTATTTTACGTTTCTTTCCTGATTTGGTCGTCGTTTGTTTGCCACTTAGCACGATGTATGGTAGTTACATTTGGTCTCTAAAATTTCTTTTTACCCTCTCGACTTTCTAATACGTGTCAATATAAATTCGACTTTATATACTACAACAAAATTCAACTACATGAACAATGATTGTTACATTTATTTATTTTTATGTTACTATTTTTAAGCAGTTTTTTTCTTAATTTTGTATATACCTTTACGACGTGCTTATATTTTGTCTATTGTTCGAAAAAGTTGAATTCGAACGTGTCTATATAGTTGTTCTTTACCATGACGAATTGAACTGTTGTCGTCTGAACAACATCGTTATTGGTATAATATTTGTTATATGGTTTTGTATATATAGTTGTTCTTTACCATGACGAATTGAACTGTTGTCGTCTGAACAACATCGTTATTGGTATAATATTTGTTATATGGTTTTTCTGACGTATCCCAGTAGATAATTTTTTAGTACCATAAGCTATAGTATATTTTGGTTTTCTAGACGTGCATGTATCTTCATTTGCTATATTGAGTGCCGGAATCATACCGATACTTTGAAGAACCAAACAAAACCGAACCGATACCGACCGAAAGTCCACGACGGAGCGCGAGGAATACCACTAGTTTATCTCAAAATATAAAGTTTATTCATTTCATTTGAAACAAGTTATTTTCCTTCTTATTGACTTTTTTTTTTAACTTTTTAAATTTCTTTTACGACATGCATACAATTTTTTAAAATTTTCTTTTACAGTGCATATATAATATATAGTGAAGGAACAAATCGAACAAAGTGTCATGTATCAATCAGTACAGATTTTGAAATATTAAATAACAATATTCTTTATATGTATTAATTCACAACTGGTCGGTGCAATAGGTTAAAACCCCGTGTATCACACGGGTTGCATAAATAATTTATATTACTAAATAATAAGAAAATACATCTTTAAATAAAAACAAAATTACAATTATTAAGTTTATATCACATGAGAACGTTTGATTCCTAACTTACCATAATTTAAATCACCGAACTCCAAAGTATATATATCTACTCATAATATTCGAGATATAATTTTATGATTATATAAAAAAACAAACGTTTATTCTTATCTAAATTTTTGTTTAAAATTATTTATTCTTATCTAATTTTCTGTTAGAATTATTATTATTATTTAATATAAGAGATAAATAGGAAAATAAGATGAGAAAACACCAGAAAATGACACGTGTCCGAAAAAGATTTTTGTTTATTAGACCACCCGTAGTGGGGCATTATAGGGCATTATTTTTGAAAAAAAAACGCCCCCTCCCCCATTACATAGGGCATTATAGGGCATTATTTTTGAAAAAAAAATGGTTTGGCGTGTTTATAAAAACGCCTAAAATGGATTGTGGAAGGTTTGACTGGGTTTGACTGGCCAATGAGAAAATAGTTTGTTTTTTTTTTTTTTAATGATTGGAAGGGGCATTATCAGGCATTATTCCCACTACGCCACTTTTGCAAAAACGCCCCATGCTGACTGGACTGCCACGTGTCGAATAATGCCCCATGGTGGGGGCATTATTTTGTTTAACTGGTCAGTGTGGAAAAATCCCTTATACATATATTACAAGCTTCGAGGCATGTCGGTTACGTTCCCGACACTTATCGTTTTTCCCGTTTATTATCGTTTTTTGTCAAATTATTGCAAAACTTTGATATATTTCAAAGCAGGTTTGAAACATCAAAATGTTATTTCTATTTTGAATTTAAAAATTTGTAGGATTTTATTCCTATATTGAAAAGTGTCGGTTTTGTAATAAAAGTCGATTTTAAAGCCCGTTTATTCATTAAATTAATGCCAATGATTAATAATAAATAAAAAAGAATCCCCAAATCAAGGCTGCCCTTTTAAGCTTCTGCAAAAAAAAAAAAAAAAAAAAAAAACGTATTTTTGATGTATTTGTTGTGAAAATCCATATAAAAGTCTTTAAAATGTATTTCAAAGCCATTATTCAAAACCTTAGTTACACAACATTTCTTACTAAACCACTTTGGTTATCGTTTAATGGGTTCATCTCACATTATATTAATGGGTTTAATCTAAGTCTGTTATGTATAAGGTCTATTAAAAATTGGAAACGCAGTGGGTTCGTGTGACTCGTAGGCAAGTACATAGGTCCGCCCCTTGGTAAACTTTCAATTTCTTAATTTTTCTTAATAACTTGAACTTGGAAATTGTAAATTGAATTAGACAATTAGTGAACATTATATTAATAGGTTCACTTTAGTTTTGTTAGATATAAGGTCTATTAAAAATTCAAAACATAATGGGTTTGTACTTTGTATGAACCCATAGGTAAGTATTCTAAATCCTTAACTTTTTATTAATTTGAACTTGGAATTTGGAAATTGTGAATTGAATTAGACAATAAGTGATTTAAAGAACGCAAGACCTAACACTGTGTAGTTTATCTACTTTAATTCCAACAACAAACTAAGAATACCAGTTTAAAATTAATCATTGATCTAGTCAAAACCACATAAAATCAAATTCATAAAAGTAAAAGTATGAAATTCTTTATTCGAGAATTGAAGATCGATGATCATGACCCGGTTGGCTTCGTACAGTGCTTTCCTTGACCAAAAATGGCATAGCTTTCTAGAAAATAGAAAATGGCATAGTAAATTAGTATTTGGTATAAATATTAATAAGAGCAAATTTAATAGATGTGTGAGTTTGCTCTTTTTAAAGAAAAGAGTAAACTTCTATTTTGTTCCTGTGCTTGGGTGGTTTTAACGCTTTTCTCCCAAACCTTTAAAAATGGACATTTTACTCCCTGATCTATACAACCTATCTCTATTACACTCCCCGCCTCAAACGCCGTTCATTTCAAACGTTAAAATACTGTCATGTGCCCCTCATGTGAGGGGCAAATCTGTCATTTCCCAACCCAGATATTTATAAACCATTTTAAAACCCTAATTAGCCCCATCTTCTTGTTCTTCCTTCCAACATCTTCTTCCTTCTAGTATCTTCTTTCTTCTAAATTTTCAGCCGACACTCTTTCCTATCTCTTTCTGTCTTCTCTATTTTATGATGAACCAAACCCTAACAAAAAGTTTCAGCCGCCGCTGATGATCAGTGATATCAAATTTTATGTAAAACAACTTCTTTGAAATTGATGCTCAGTAAGATCAAAGAGAGGTTTTCATTGATTGTGATGATAAATTACAGAGCACGAGGACCATATAAATACTAATGAAGGCTAACTAACAATACTCGAAAAACGGAAATAGATAAACGGTCATAAGACTTATTCCATGCAAAGCCATAATGGCTGAAACTAAAAAACGTGACTAGCGACTTGGTCCCACGAACACATGCTCTGGAATATTCTTCTCTCTCCTAATCAGCCACTTTGAACGTGGAGGTTTGGTGCACTGTCATCATCCCCCCTTGCTCCAAACTCCTCAACTCCCAACTGATGTCTGAACTGAGTAAACTTCTCGCGCCCTAAGGCTTTTGTTAGCATATCTGCAATCTGCATGTTTGTTCTACAGTATTCCAACGAGATTCTCTGCTGAGCTACCATATCCCTGATATAATGATGTTTAATCTCTATATGCTTGGTGCGTCCATGCAGAACTGGGTTTCTAGAGAGATTGATTGCTGAGTGGTTATCACATAAAATCACAGTGGGTGCTTCTTGAGGTACACCAAGATCCTCAAGTATCCTCCTCAGCCATATTGCTTGACTTGTTGCAGCCGAACATGCAACATATTCTGCCTCAGTACTCGATAAAGCTACTGTACTTTGTTTCTTTGAACTCCATGTCACAGCTCCACTCCCAAGTGAGAAAACATTTGCTGAGACGCTTTTTCTATCATCCACCGAACTGGCCCAGTCGCTATCTGTGTACCCTATCAGATTGATTGGTACCCCTCGCTCATGCCAAATGCCATACCCCGTAGTCCCTGCCACATACTTTACAATTCGTTTTGCGGCTCCAAGATGAAGTTTGGACGGATTCTGCATGAAGCGCGAAATAAGACTTACAGAGTATGCTAAGTCAGGTCTTGTGTGGGTTAAATAAATCAAACTCCCCACAAGACTTCTAAATATCACCTCGTTTGCCTTGTCAGCCTTATCATCTTGCATGAGCTTTTCATTTACATTCATGGGCGTATCTTCAACTTTACAACCCTCCATGCCAAACTTGGACACAATACCTTTAGCATAATTTTCTTGGGACAGAAAGACACCTTTATCAGTTTGCTTCACCTCCAATCCCAGGAACAATTTTAGCAGACCCATATTTGACATCTCGAACTCATGTTCCATGCACCTTTTGAATTCTTTTACTAACTTCAAGGATGAGCTCGTGTATATTATGTCATCAACATAGAGACACACATAAATAATTTCTCCATCCACCTTCTTCACATACAATGTTGGCTCATTTATGCTTCGTTCGTACCCATTTTTAATAAAGTATCCATCAATCCGGGAATACCAAGCCCTTGGAGCTTGTTTAAGCCCGTATAGGGCTTTCTTTAGACGATATACTTTATCTTCATTTCCAACTTCCTCAAAACCTTCAGGCTGACTGACGTAGATTTCTTCAGATAAGTTACCATTTAAGAAAGCGGTCTTAACGTCAAGTTGATGCAAGTTCCACCCACGTTGAGCAGCTACTGAAATGACCACTCGAATGGTCTCAAATCGAGCAACCGGAGCAAAAGTCTCCTGGTAGTCGATTCCATGTTGTTGAGAGTACCCCTTGACAACCAGCCTAGCTTTATGCTTCATAATCTTTCCATCAGCTCCAAGTTTTGTTTTAAATAGCCACTTCAGGCCAACAACATTTTTTCCAGCAGGTAAAGTGGTCAGCTCCCATGTATCATGTTTCTCAATGGCTTGAAGCTCATTTACCATTGCTTGCTCCCATTCTGGTTTTCCTACAGCTTCTTGAAAGGTTGTAGGATCAGTAACCGAAAGTGCAAAAAACTGACCCTCTTCTTCAGAGAGACCCTCTCTAGTCTCGAAATCTTGAAGCCAAGTGGGGGTTTTAGATTGCCTTTTTGAGTGGGTTTGTTCAGTAGTGATTGCAGGTAAAGGAGGGTCATGAGATTGGATGTTTGTACTTTGTGTAGTGGGAGATGTAACTGAGTTAGTGGGTGAATTAGTGGATTGAGTCATAATAGGTGTAGATATTGATGGACCCACAGTTTGTTGTGTAGTGGAGGATGAGGACTGATGTGTTAAAGGGGTAGTTGGCATGTTACTGTCATTGGTAATGACATGTGAGGGTGAGATAACATCTGTATTTTCTTGTGAATTGTCACCATCTAACACATGTGGCTTTTCATTTAAGTCAACAGGAAAAGGGTTATCCCATGTCCCTTCATGTGAGACCGATTATATGTTGTCACCATCACTCCACTTCCACCTGCTATTTTCAAGAAAAACAGCATTTCTTTTAACAACAACTTTTTTAGTAATGGGATTATATAACCGGTACCCTTTACTTTCTTGTGCATAGCCAATAAAAATGCATTTTTCAGCCCTATCATCCAACTTTCTCCTTTTATATACTGGTATATGCCCATATGCAACACACCTAAAAATTTTAAAATGATGCACAGACGGTTTTCGACCACACCAAACCTCATAAGGCGTTTTATCTTGAACCGCTTTTGTTGTGGCTTGATTAAGTAAGTAGACTGCAGTGGCAACCCCTTCAGCCCAAAAAGAGTTTGGTAACCCTCTTTCTTTTAACATGCTACGTGTCATACCCATAATGGTTCGATTTTTCCGTTCCACCACACCATTATGTTGAGGGGTGTAGGAAACTGTAAGTTCCCTTTTAATTCCATTCATTTCACAAAAACGATTGAAATCATGTGAACAAAACTCACCACCTCGATCGGTACGTAGAACTTTAATGTGATACTCACTCTCTTTTTCAATCATGGTTTTGAAAACTTTAAACTTATCAAAAGCTTGTGACTTGTTTTTCAAAAAATAGACCCAGCTCATTCTTGTAAAGTCATCTATCAATAGAAAATAATAGAGGCTGCCACCTAGACTTTTCACTTGCATTTCCCCACAAAGATCCGCATGGATTAATTCTAATGGTTTGGTAGCTCTCCATGAGTGAGAAGAGTAAGGTTTTTGATTTGACTTGCCAAGTATGCATCCTTCACATGAAATGATAAGATTCATACTTGGAAGACCATGAACCATTTTCTTTTCAGAAAGTGTTTTCAAACCTTGAGAATAGAAATGTCCATACCTTAAATGCCAAAGTTGGGTTTGTGCTTCACTACAGTTGTGGGGTGTTGGCTGGTAACAATCAATTTTTGAAGCATCCAGTATGAACATATTGTTCTTCGCCACCTTGATAGCCATGATATCTACTCCGGTTTGCTTGCTTGTGATCACACATTTTCCATCATCAAAGTGAACTGCATACCCTTTCTTCATAAGTTGACCAATGCTTAAGAGGTTGTACTCAAGCAGTGGGATGTAGTACACATCTTCAAGGAGTCTGAACCTCCCATTTGTTAAGTTGATTCGAACAGTACCTTTCCCTCTCACTTGAAGCTTCTTTTTATCACCAAGATTGACCTCCAACCTGAATGACTCATCAAGGTACGTGAAACTTTCTTTGACTCCAGTCATGTGATTGGAACACCCCGAGTCCAAGAACCAGATGCAACTTGGGAGCCCATCGTGGCTTTCTGTGAACATCATAAACAAGTGTTGTTCCTCCTCTTGAGGTTCTTGAATCGGTGCTTCCTCTGAAGCAACTTGGGCTTGATTTTCTTCATTGTACCAGCAGTCTCGTTTCAAATGACCGAACTTTTTTGCACAGATGACACTGAGGAACTTTGCTACGGTCTGGAGTTCGGCCTCTACCCCTGCCCCTTGCGGATCCACGGCCACGTCCTCTAGGAGAGGTTGATCGGAAGCTTTGGTTGGCGCCTTGCATCACCTGCAGTGCTTGCTCTTCGACTTTTTCACCCTTTTCTTTCACCCGGTTGTTTAAACGCGCCTCTTGGGATTGCAGAGATCCCATTAGTTTCACCGGAGTGAGTTTCGACAGGTCCGATGAGACTTCTATTGTAGGGACAATGAAGTCAAAACGAGGAGTAAGGCTTCTCAGCACCTTTTCGACAATAACCTGATCCGAAATAACTTCCCCGTAGGCGCGCTTCTGGCTAACAACAGCCATTACCCGAGAGAAATAGTCACCGATGAGTTCACCTTCATTCATTGTGAGATTTTCGAACTCACGTCTTAACCCCTGCAATTTTATAGCCTTGACTTGATCATCTCCTTGGAACTCCATTCTTAAGATATCCCAGGTTTCTTTCGCACTTGAGGCAGCAGCGATACGTGAGAAAAGTTGATCGTGTACGGTTTGTTGGATAATTGCCATTGCATGCGCGTCCTTTTTTACTGCAGTTTTGAGGCGGGTTTGATCTTTCTCGCTATTATCAACACCCGTGTCGACCAGATCCCACAAATCACGAGACCGTAATATGGTTTTCATCCTTATACTCCAATACTCGTACCCGTCCCCTTTGAAAATGGGGATCGGAGTGGGTTGTGTTTGAATTGCTGAAGAAGGCTCGGCCATGGCAGAGATAACAGAGGGTTTCTTGGGTTAGGTTTTGAATGTGAAAGCAAAAGCAAAGGGTTTGGCTCTGATACCACTGATGATCAGTGATATCAAATTTTATGTAAAACAACTTCTTTGAAATTGATGCTCAGTAAGATCAAAGAGAGGTTTTCATTGATTGTGATGATAAATTACAGAGCACGAGGACCATATAAATACTAATGAAGGCTAACTAACAATACTCGAAAAACGGAAATAGATAAACGGTCATAAGACTTATTCCATGCAAAGCCATAATGGCTGAAACTAAAAAACGTGACTAGCGACTTGGTCCCACGAACACATGCTCTGGAATATTCTTCTCTCTCCTAATCAGCCACTTTGAACGTGGAGGTTTGGTGCACTGTCATCACGCCGGACTGTTATAAGTTCGCCGTCGACGCGGAGGAGGGACGGCGGCGGAGAGGTGGGTAAATTCTGTGGCTAATTTTTTGGTTGTGGTGGGTGTTTGGTGGTGGTTTATTGAGAAAATGAAAGCGAACGCAAGATAGGAAGCACAGAAAGAGAGTGAAGGAGAGCTCGGTTATTTGCGTGTTTGTCTTGGTCAAGAACAGAGTAAAGTAGAGAAGCTGAGTGCACAATTAGTTGAGTTGGGTGAAGATGTTGATGTTTTGCTTGAAGGTATCGGAGAAGATGACACGGGATTACTGGTCAACCCATTTTGACCCGGTAGACTCCAACAAATCTGATTCTCCGACGAAGATGGAGTATAGGAATAAACTTGTTCTTGCTCCAATGGTTCGAGTTGGGATGTTGTATATGAGTGAAGTGGATATGGGGGTGACGTTGCCGGATTATTTTACGAATCTAGGTTGTTTGAATTTAAAACAAATTCTTTGAATTTGTCTTGTTTTGGATTTAAATTTGTTGATAGACTAAGACCGTGGGGTATGGTGGGGCTTGGGTTGGAGCGTGGGTTGGGCATTGGTTGACACGTGGAATGGGTGGCAGACATGTGCTAAACCCACATTCAACACGGTATGGTGGGGCGGGGGTTTGGTGGGCTTCGCTGGGCTGACCCGCCGGGCTATTTCAATATTATTTAAAACAACAAATTTAATTTTTTTAATATTTTTAAATAAAGAAAATTACAAAAAAAAAAATTCCTAACTTTTATATTTGTTTTTTATCTCTTCTCTCAACGCCAAGACTAGTTGTAACTCGTCACCCTGTAGGTGATCAATGGGCTGGGATAGAAATTTCAAATCATCCCGTTTTTGTTTCTGGGCATATCTAGCGGCATCTCTAGCTTCTTTGCTCCTTCGTATTTCGGCCCTTTGTTGTTGGAATACGTTGAATGTATCCAACTTGCATGAAATGTCATCCAACTGCTCGCTGTATATTCCCCTACGCGAGCCAGAACTCCTAGCTGAAGGCGATCCCGTATCAGATCTAGATTTTTGAGCACGCCTTCTTGAGGCATTTCTTCCATACTCAGGCCGGTTTGGGCTTGGCGAATCATCCAAAAGGTCCTCAAACTCTTGATCTCGTGCATCAGATTGGGCTTGGGACGAGGCCCTTGACCTTTGGAAGACGAGTTAGTTTCGCTACCAATGGGGATAGTCGCCCACTTTGGATGGAACTTACAAATCTCCCAACAATGCATGAAACGGAAGTCGGTCTTCACATTTGATTTGAATCTGACCACTGCATTTGTCAAAATGTCGGCTTCGGTTTCACCACTTTTAGGGTTTTGCTTTGCTTTATTTAAAAAACCACTAAATTTTGTAAGTTGGGTGCTTATCTCGCTCCACTTTGAGGATAAGCTATCGTTTTCACGATAAGTCTCCCTACCCATTTCTTCATGGAATAGTCTACTAACCGATTCCCACAGGGCGGTTCGATGTTGTGAATTTCCTATTTTAATAAAAAAATTAATATATTACAAACTTATATAAAAAATAACCATTAATAAAAACAAAGGTTAAGAATACCTAAAGTTGAATGTTGAGATTGTTCACACCAAGCCCTCGCCAATGCAACTTCTTCAGCAACGACCCATTTTTGTTGTTTTCGTTTGGCGGTTTCAACTACTTTATCCTCCTCGGTTTTTTTCTTATGACTTCTCTTTTTGATGGGTTTCGATGCGGAAGGACCATCATTGGGTGGTTGAGTTTCGGGAACGGATTCATTTTGTGAAAGGTCGATGGAGGTTGGTGAAAGGTCGATGGGCGATTGTGAAAACGGGGTAGGTATCGAATCGTCGGTGTGTGGGAAGTTAGTAAACACACGATTCCCGATATACGATGCATAACCCGCCATGTCGGGCATAGGAGAGTGTATGAAAAATGGACGAACTATTGGACGAGTGGGTGGTGGGCTAGGATTATTTTCTTGGAATCCATACGGGTTGTAAGGATGCATTTTTTCGTTTTGTAGAAGGATAATTGAAGATGTATAGAAGATGTGGTTGAATGTGGTAAAAAATGAAAGAAAAATGTGAGTTTTATAGTGAAAAAATGGAAGAATTTTTTTTTTTTTTTTAATATAGCCGTTGGCCAACGGCTAGCCCAACGGCTCTTTTCTTTTGGCCATACACAGCCCGCCATATCAGCTCGCTTTCCCCGCCCCACGCCCGGCTTGAAAGCCAAGCCCCAAGGGCCACGCCCCAACCCAAGCCCACCCGAGATGGTGGCTTGGGCGTTTCCCCCCAACCCAAGCCCCATACCCCATGGCATAAGAAACAAATGTAACCCAAATTG